>OZ030007.1:16853450-16930950 GCA_964023405.1 Apodemus agrarius
CAAAACTGCCTCCAGATGATCTGCACAAATACATCTCAGAGGCATTCTGACGCTCCACCTGGGTCCAGACACACTTTGGGTGTAATGTAAATATCCCCTCATTCTGAGTGGGAAGGGCACAGGTTTTCTTCCTTTTCGCTCCTGTTTGATGTCACTAACTTCTTCAAAGTGGTCTTAGCTCAAGAAGCCGTCTTGATTCTCTTGAATAAGTGTGAGCCCATGGGCAGGATTTCTGGATTTCGTCACTCCGTTGGGCAGCTGGGGTTCTTCCTGAATAATTGCTTCAGATTTCTGTCATGCACTGCTGGGCCTTCCTGGAGGAACTCAGGTCTTAGGGAAAACCAAGGGTAAAGTGCATGTGGGCCGCTCATCCTTTCCTGAAACTCCCTCAATGTCCTGAGCCAACTGAGAAGCAAATTAAGAAACTATGGTTAGATACAAATCTCAATTCCTATGGTAATTATATTTTTCTCCACTTACTTGATGATGTAGTTAATCATTACATTGAGTAGTGAAGGCAGATTCTCAACATTCTTATATTTATGCTTTTTCTAAGCATTACCAACCTGCTTAGCCTCATCTATGCTTAAAAATAAACAAAAAACGAAAAGTTAGATCCACCAGAAATCTCCTTTTCCACATTAGAATTTACTCATTTTTTTTTTTTTTGCTTAGCAACCAAAAACCTTAAATTCTCAATGATGTGGTTCTAATATACCATACACCATGCAAATATTCTTTTTATATCAGTTTAATATATCTATATTTTATAAAAAGCATATAATAAATATTCATATTTTTAAAAAGAAAGCTAAATTTGTCACCTCTAAGTCATATTCTTTAGACATGATATCATGGTCATTTTTATCCAACATATACATATATATGCAACAAAGTCCTGTACATTCTGATCTTTGTTTACATGGAATGTATTGATACTATTTTCCCTCAGCTCTTGACACCCTGGGAATTGCAATATGCCAAAGCAAATCGAGCTCTGAAAGTAAATGAAGTTTGCACTACATTTTCCATTTTGTATGTATTCTATAAACCTTTAACTGAAATTCCAGTCAAGACAATGCTTTCTGATCACTCGGACCCATCAGGGATGAGCAGAACAGGGAGATTCATGAATGATAAGGATGACCAATATTCTGCCATAAATGTCACAGCTTGAAGTATATAGCAATATTAGTCATATGAGCATGCACATGATTAAGTAGAGGCATATTGACAAATATGGGATAAGTCAAGTTTTCTTCATGGATTTCTTGTTATGAAAGTCTTTTATGTTACCTGAATCAAATAAAGTAGTCCAAACAGAAACAGGTTGTTTGCTTAATGATCTGTGAAACTAGAAACAATGATTGCACTTTTAATTTCTGGCACGAAGGCTCTCCGGCATTTAATAAAATCATCACATTTCTGAGATTTCTTCCCTTGCCTCTGTACCCTGTTATGGCCCAGAGATTAAATTTCAATAATGCAATCAATAGCTTGATGAGGAGACAGTGGTTTTCCATTCAGGGATGCATTTCTCAGACAAATACAGGGCGCTGCTTTCTCAGCAAGCAAAGAGAGAGCATTGTAACCACGGGTAATCCCTCCTGTTCACCTCAGCCCAATTCAAAATTTCTTCTACCTTTTAAAACAGTACCCTCCGCATTTGTCAATAATTCATTTGCATTTGAAACAAACTCCAAATGACAAACCCCCTCACCATACAAATGCATACTTTATTCACCAATTCTATTCATATTCCCTGAATATCCACAAAACACAAAAGCCAGAGAAACAAAATAATGAACTAAACATTATCTTTAAAAGATGATTAGCTAATATCTCAGGGCATATTTTCCATTTGGAGTTTGTTATTATGACAGTGGGTGATAAATTCATCTTTCAAGTCATCTTTCTCGATCTTTCAAACTTGTTGCAGAAGAGATATTGGAAGATCCAGACAATTCTTCATGTTTTAACTCCCTCACAGTGTAAACGTTGACTCTGTGAGTGGAAGTGTTGGCTCTGTGGCTTTTTCCTACCGTCACCTGATTCCTGCCACCTTTATGGCTGGAGGATGCTATTTTGATCAGTACTATTTGTTCGGAAAAATGAAGCTATTTGTCGCTTTGAGAGAGTTAGTTTAGTTAAAACTTGACAACTTAATCTCTAAATTGACCAACAGCCACACTACACTAAAGCATATCCCAATCTACCGAGAAATGAACCAAATTAGAGGGGACTCCACTGACCAGTTTGAGTCCTATTAGCTACGGGGGTTCTGCACTGGGCCCTACAGAGAGCAAGGGGATCTGACAAAAAGGCTAAACACAAGCCCAGGGAAGGCATTGTCAGGCTTCAGCCTTGTACACTTCCTGACAAGTGCTTGTCATGGGCAGGTCGAGTGAAGAGGAAATGGGATCCCACTGATTCTTGCTGAAATTGTTGATGGGAAGCTGTGTAAATGAGCCTCAGCCTCCTGGTCAGCTTTCATCCTGTACCCAGCATGCTCAATGCTAAACTCTTCCCGCGGAGGGAGTTCAGAAGCAGCCCAGTGGGCAAGATGGGTGGGCCACTGCTACTTGAGATTAAAGTATTTAGTAGACATTAGCCTTCTGGTTAGTTCTAGTTAGTTCTACACAATAGTGACCATGAAGGCAGGCACACCAATTTAAAGGAATATTCAATTTGGCTTTGGTGACTTTGGGACAGCATTTGAAAACAGGAAATCAGGGCAGTAGATGACTGAGAACAGAGGTAGGGAGGAACATAAAGTGAGAGTGAGAAACACATTCTAGCTCTGTCTATGCGTTTTAATGGTTCTTTCTATGACTTCTCAACTCAAAAGCTCTTAAACGTATTCACACCTCAGACATGAGGCGGATTTCTTTTTTTCTGTGAACAAAGCCTTGAAATTGGGCCTATGCTCTAAATCTAGTTTAACTTTCTTGCTAGTTCAGCAAGGTCAACATATCTGAACCCTCTCGTGCTCTTTACTCACGTGGGAATAATAGCACCTATCTCTGCCTAAATAACTTTGAAGACTGAGGCGTTATTATACATATCCTCAAGATGGATCTGAGACATGATAGATGCTCAGTTATTTTTCTCTTCATGGCTTATTGTACTATAAAAATGACACCCCATTTTATCAGCAAGAAAGCGCGCGCGCGCGCACACACACACACACACACACACACACACGCACACCCCACTATACCTCTAGCGTTAGAGAATGAAGAAGGTAAACGGTATCATTCGCATCTGTGAAACAGCAGTATCATACGCTCCCTGTGTTCTCTTATGGCTCTTACTAAACATTTTAAGTGATCCTGAGGAAAGAAGATAACAGTCAAGTCAAAGAACTCTCTTGGCATCTCGTTCTAAGAAACAGACTGCCCAAGGGGCTACTGGGAAGTTATCCTACCCACTTACTAGACTTATTTGTCTTCATGAGAAGTTATTCAGTGGAAGCTTTATGTTCCTTTGGCACAAAACATAAACATTTGGGAAAAAAAGATCCAGGAGGATCACCTGACTGAGACTGGAGCTACTCATAATCTTAATACGCTACTCATAGTAATTAAAGGTATAATCTCGGCACTGGCGGCTGTCTTACAGTCTTGTGTGCATCCTCTATCCCACCTGGAACTCAGAGTCTTGTTTCATTTCTTACCTGTAAGTAACAAACATGCTAGTTCAAACATCTCTGCATCCTGTCCCTAGGCTGTGTCTAGCAAAAATATACAGGGTCACAAGAGGACTATAATGATTATATTTCATGTTAATTTTATATGGTTCTCGATGAAGTCTGAATAGTAGTGAGAATGCACAGGTAAGAATTATAAGAATTTAGCCATCTCAAGGAAATATTTTAATTAGAAACAGAAGGAAAATTTTTTACACACTAGTTATTATTCTAAATATTTTCTGCATATTGGCTCAATCTCCTAAGAGCATATGTCATATCAATATATCACATATATATACATATATATATGTGTATATATGTATATACATATATATATATGTATATATATATACACACATATATATATTACTTAATATTATTATTTGCACCAAAAAAGAAGGCCTTGGTGCCTGAGCATTTGAACAATTTGCCCAAGTAGAATATCTATAAATATAAAATTTTCTCATACTACTGCCTATCAATTCTGCCATCTACCACAATTCATCGTGAAACTTGGAGCGGAATGTACCAAAGGATGACGTCCTTCTCCTAATACCAATGTTTCCCTGACGCTATGAAATTCTCATCCTGTTCCACCCTTCACCCAAACCTTTAAAGATGAGCAAGCGACCTTCTTACAATATAGAGAGATATTATTACAAAATTTACTGCCAGGTTGAGACCTTGCATGCCACACTAAATTTTTATGACAGTTATAAACACTTAAAAAATATAAGTCTATCATGGGACTGCTTATAAATCCTAATAATAACTCTCTGGCCAGCCATGTCAGTCATAAAAGAGGCGAGTGGCTCAAGTCACGTACGTGAGAACAAAGGTCGGATGCTCTCTTCAGCTCTCTGCGTTCTTCTTCCCTTTCTCTGCAAGATATTAAGAGGAGGGGGAGGGAAGGGGAGGAGGAGAAAGGAGGCTTCCCATAGGAGCCCCAGTAGATCTAATTTTCTGAACTCCACTTTTCTTTTAAGTAAAATGGTATTCAGTACATTGTGAAGTTCTTTGAAATTCCATTTTGCTAAATCCGCTCAGGATTTAGGAGGCCAATTTAATAAGTGATTGTAGAATTCCCGCCATCCAGTGCAGCCTCAGGAGTTATTCCCCTGTTGTGTGTTTCTTTTTAAGTATTGGAAGGCCTGGGGAAATACTAAACAGAATTACAAAAATGAATTATACAAGATGTGACTTTAAAGTAATGAGACCAATTCTGAGAGGCACACCTGAAAATCAATGATATCACCATCATCACACTTACACTCTGAGTCGGAAGAGCACAGCAGACCATTGGTGGGACTGGGATGAGGGCTCACGGGGATTAGGAGAAGACCCATCCTACTGGAAATAGTGCTTACACACGGCCTTACTGGAGTCGTCGGCTCACCCTTTAATGTTCTTTTTAAGTGTAATATGCTCATGTGTGATAGGTTTTTAAAAATCACCCAACACATTGTGATCTAAAGACCACCTAAACCATCTTAAAACAAAAGAAGAAAAAGTCTGAATCACTCAATTTCTTCAAGTATTTTCAAAGAATTAGTTTATATACTTTCAGGAAAAGATTCCCCTGTCCCCTGCTTTAAACCTTCTCAAAGAGTACATTTTTAAATTAGTTCCGTTTTTATTTTATTTCATTTTATTTTGAGAGAGGATCTCATTTACCCCAGGCTAGCCTCTGACTCACTGTATCTTGACGGGTGGCTTTGAGTTTCTGATTCTCATGCCTCTACCTTCCAAGTGACAGGACATGGTGACCGGCACTCGCCACTGTTCTCAGTGCATGAGAACTTGTGCAGGACTGCAGACAAAACCATCATTGCAAGAGGAGCAGAAAAGCATTTGCTGCGAGTGAGGCCTCACTGATTTCTTTAATGTTCTGATGGCATCCTATACTGTTTCTCATTTATTAATTTATCAAGTCCGTTTCTCTCATTTGCTTACCTGGTCCCTCATTCATTTGACTTTGTTTGTTAGATTTATGATAGTATGACCCACTGGATTGAATCTATTGGCTTCAGATTCCATAGGCTTCTCTGGGATATTAAAGAAGAAACTTCACTTTCTCTCCTTGAAGGGAAAGCTAAGCTATGCTATGCTTGTCTAGACTATGACAAGTAAACCTGAGAGAGAGAAAGAGAGAGAGAGAGAGAGAGAGAGAGAGAGAGAGAGAGAGAGAGAGCATTTATTCATAAACTTGAATTTGTAAGTGTGAGCAAGTACTTAGAGACAGCAATTGGAGAGCTGTATCTCCAAGAAAATACAGCCTCTCTGTAGGCATTATTCTTGGAAGATGCTGGATGTGTATCCTAGAAAGACTAATAGCAGAACAACATGTCTCTTGGTATAAAAACTCAGAAAATGTAGTTTAATTTTACCCACGGGAGAATGCTGCTCAACGTGAGATTGAAGTTGGAATCAACATAGCTCGTCTCCTCCGCTGCAAATTTTCAAAAACCAAAACATCAGAAATTAATATGCCTCAGGGCAAAACTTACATTGACATTGATACTATAGAACAGAAATAGAGATCCGTTTGGGGAAAAGGGAATGGCATGGTAAGGCAGTGTCTCAAGGTGTTTACAGCTGTGACCGCCAAGGTATCTACTCACACAGGACAGACAGCGAGCCCAGGGAACAGAGAAAGAAGAAAAGGAGCTCCTTTCTTATTTGCTCATCTATAAAGACTCCAGGATAGAAACCCAGCTTTCCAGAGATAGCACTGTAGAATGAGCATGGTGCACAGAGACATCCAGAGCACATTAACATAAACAATTATCGGTGATAATATTTAAGCACCAAGCATCATAAACACTGGCAAGAATGTATTCAATCTCCTAACGAAGAATATGAAGTGGAGGACAAATCCCCACGGAAGGCTCTGGGAGAAGACATCCCTGACTCTTTATCAAGTAGTGAAATTAACTGAGAATGCTTGGTACCGCTGCGCCCTGAAGCCAAGTGAAATTCATATGAGATCTTTCTGGGTTAACATGCTGAACCAGGGAATTAAGGTATAAATACTTGCTTCAATCCCTCCAGCTTCCTGCTCCCTTCTGAGCAGAAAGTTCTACAGGAAACTGCACTCAAGGGCTGGTGTCTAAGCATTTGCAAGTGAAATATAAAGAGCTTAACTAACTTTTTTTAAAGCAAAGAATATTTGTAAATAGCTATCTTGTGTTGGAATTTTAAGTCAAGGAATTTTAAGAACGTCAAGGAACAAAACTGTGTAATTAATATGGATTCGATGTATGAAACAAAGTGTGCAGACACTATTAAGACCTATTAAGACATCTCCTGTGTTTAACCACTTTTAGTGTTGTATCCTGTGTGTGAATGTCTGTGTGTGTGTGTGTGTGTGTGTGTGTGTGTGTGTGTGTGTGAGAGAGAGAGAGAGAGAGAGAGAGAGAGAGTGTGTGTGTGTGTGAGAGAGAGATGGTGGTGTGTGTGTGTGTGTGTGTGTGTGTGTGTGTGTGTGTGCATGAAAGTTAATGTATAAGCAGGAGCCATAGAGTGCTCTTGGGTCTCCTTCTCTACCACTCTCTACCTTAATCCTCAGAGACAGTCTCGCACTGAAATTGTAGCTAGCTTGGTGATCAGCAAGCTCCAATAGGCCTCCTGTCTCTGCTGCTCCCCAAGTTGAGGCAAAATGAGGTTACTTGAGCCAATGGCTTTTTAGATGACTACTAGGTCCAACCTCAGTTCCTCATGCTTCTGTAGTAAGCACATTTATCCACTGAGCCATTTTTCCAGCCCCCATGCTTTACACACACACACACACACACACACACACACACACACACACATATATATATATATATATATATATATATATACATATACATATACATATACATATACATATATATAATCTCCATTCAGCCAAATGAAAATCTCCTGACCAATATGTAGGGAGAAATAAGAAAGAATAAAGTGTCTGGAGTCTGGCCCAGAGCTGCTTTCAGCCTCACTTACTAACTCTCTCATTATGGAGTCATCTGCCCTCTCTGGGCCCTAATTTCTTCATCTGCAATGTAGAGGTAAGATTTGTGTCACATAATCATGCAATGTAGAGATAATGCATTGGGAAACCAGAGCAAAGTAGACCCTTAATAGTTGACAACTTTTTAAATTTCTACTCTTGATAAAATGAATTTCACATCCTCCAAGGCCTCCCCTACTCTGGGGAGTCGATCATAGAAGGCACTAACAAGAGGAGAATGCTCAGGGCATCTATGCGACTTCGAGCAAAAGCCAAGAATTCCATCATGCATTTTATAAGGAAATTAGGTAATTGTAGGAAGCAGGTAATCCTGGCTCTGTTTAAACATGAGAGGCCTGAGAAAGAATACAGTTAGGTAACTGCCCTCACATTACATCGCTACAGCTGTTCAAAGACCATATACCAAGGACCTCTGGAATACAACTTTGTCTTTATTGCATTGCTAATTGAGTCCTTGTAGGTTTACAAATTCATTTCTTTTGGAGACCATGTCAAATATGATGTCTATGACCAACAAATTACAGTTCTCACTTAAGTTGTCCTCTCGAAAGCTGCAAAGGGCTGCCAGTGTGTTTCAGTGTCTCTGCAACTATGTCCAGAGATCTCAGGGATGCAGACTTGCATGGTTTCCTGAGCATTCCATAGGTCTTCTCCAGAAGGGCAGTATTGATTTTTTTTTACTGTGAAAAACGTAAAGAACTTGCAGTGTCAACAGTCAAATAGACCTTCCCTTTCCTGTATTTCTTTCAAACCGCCTTGGGTGACAGTTGATCAAGTATTCTGTGCTATGTCAAAACTGTTTGTGAAAATGGCCCTAGGAAACTGTAAATTTCAAAACACCCAGGGTTGTTGTTCTCAGAGTACAGTAGCTAATAAAGTCATAAGGGCACCAAGTGCTCAGTTTTATCCGTGGCCCTACAAACTAACACAAAGAAAAACTCCAAGACATGGACATGGTCTGTACACAGTCTGTCACAGGGGACCCTGGTCTTGCCAGATCAATGTAATAGTCACCTTTTTAAAGAGGCTGAATACATTTTAGTAATATAATACAAATCGTAGAATCATCAGAATAATTGCAAACCAAAAACACAGGACACCATTCTTTTGCTGCAGACAGAACGTTTGGGAACTTTGGATAGAATGAGTCATTGTCATATGTGTCTGAATAACACCCTCCATTAATTACCGTCACAAACAACCCATGAGTGATTAAGTCAAAAGTTAAGCTTACTATTCCTCTGTCCCCACTTTAAAACACAAAACTCCTTCCTTTGTGAAAGTGGTCCAAAACATCATACTCAAAAAGTATTTTCAGAATGATCAAGTAGTTTACTCTCACTGAACTGGTTCTAGAAAGATTTTTCCTTAATACTCATTCATGGGACATTTAAGAGTATGTGAAAATCATGTACAAAGTATACACCCTCGTAGTCTACACCCATAAACATCTTAATGTAAGCAATGATCACTACCTCACCTTCAATAATAGATAAATAAGATAGTGCTATGATCTGAATACCTGTCTATTAGTGAACGGAGTGAAGTCATTGGACAGCCTATGTGTACCCTAACAGAAACAGAAACAAATGGAAGCCTCTGTCTTACCCTCAGCTTTTGAAGGCTGCTTACTTAAGACAGTGACTTCTTGGGGGAATTCCAGCTCCTTATGAGCTGCTTAGTCAGAACAGCTAGATATTTTGACATAAGTGATTTAACCATTTCGTTCACACTCCTGCATTCAGTTCTTCACTTGCATTGAGGAAAAGCCCAACTTTCCATACCCTACCATTCAAAGCCCTGAAAATCGGGACCCTGTTTCCCACTAATTCAGCTACAGAGCTCCAACTTCAATTCCCTCACAGCTTTTCTAGTTTGGTTAACCAATATGAAATCTATTGAAAAGATATGCACTGCCGATATGTTTGAGGTGATGGTTGTAGAACCAGACTGAGCAGGGAGGACTGAGTTCTGCCAGGATAGTGAAGCCCAGTAGGTCCCTCACTGTTCTGCGTAGGAATACATCAGAAAGCACAAGGACTTCAAACACAGTTGCTGTCTTTGCTGCTCATCTTGACTTCAGCTAGCAGAGAGGAGCACAACAGTTCCCTCCAAATAAACCAGATGCAAATTGCCTCCCAAAGGGGGAACAAATAGTGACAAATGCCAGCTGCTGTCTGTCTTTCCTCCCAGCTTATTTTCTGTCTCTTCCCATTTTGTTTTTGTGGTCTGTGCATTCCCCCAGTGACCTTCTGCATAGCCTCGGTCCCTTTGTCATTCTGTTCTCTTTCCTGTCTTCTAAAATAACCTATCCTTTCTTCCTCTGTTCTCAAAATGTTGTGCCAACAGAGCCTACAGACTCAGCATCTTTCCCAAGGACCTTCACCAATATCTCTTTCACTTTTACCGAGCATCTGGACTAGGTTTCTCGCCTGTTTTCTCTATGATTCTCTTCTTCTCACCCAAAGGACATGGCGATTGCTGCTTTCTCTGCATCCCACTCTCAGGAATGCCCCTGTGCATGTCCGAACATCTCCATTGTTCTCTTCCCTCCCGTGCCATGGTGAGTGTTGTGCTCTTTTGGAAGGGTGACCTGGGGAGCAGGTACTTCTGTGAAGCATGGCTTTCCCTTCAGGTGAGAGATTCAGAGTTGGTTGGCACCTATGTGATATCCAGGCAGGTTGGGAATACAAAGTATAGGTGATCAAAATGTAGACAAGCCTAGCTCCTTTGCTTCATCTATTCCTTACTTCGTGGGACAGAGCAGCATTGATAGCACTCTCTAAAGCCATGTGCCTAGGGCAGGCTTCCGGAACCCTGGATACAACATCAAAGTGCTCAACCGAAGTGAGTTACTGGAAGACAAGCCGAGGTCAGCTTTGTAGAACCATGGCAGCTCCTGAAGATAACACATGGCTAGTGCCCCCCGATGAACATGATTAGGGGTAGGTAGATGAGGTCATGAGCCCTAGCTTCCTTTGAAAAATGGAACTCATGTAATTTGCCTGTCACTTTCCATGGACGATGTGAAAGCTGAAAGAGTGCTTTGAAAAGAATTAATACTTAAAAGCTATTTCTAAGTGCTCCTCAAACACTTTGACTTCTTGGAGCAAGAAACAGCTAAGTGTACAAAGCCAATTAGACACATATGTGTATGTGTATGTGTATGTGTATGTGTATAATGTATAAATCATGACTGATAACTGAAAGAGAATCTCTTATATTTCTCATTCCTACATGTATACCCTTTTCCTTTTAAAAATGCTAGGGAACTTGTAATAAGTGTCTGTAAACATGAATCACTGACTGGGATAGGACATCAATCATCCTTACTCAGTTATATATGAGAGAGAACACCACCTTAATGTTGCAGTTTAGGGATAAATTACATTCTAAGTGTAATTACCCTTTCTGTAAGCTCATTCATAGGAAAGATCACCACCTGTCATGTGTACTGACCTCAGTAGAGAAAAGTCTTGAAACTATAGTACATGAATTCTATAACAGAGATGTGTTCATTCATTCTACACCTATAGCGAGAGAGTTATAGTTTAACTATCTCATAGAAGTTTAGGAGACCTTAGAATAAAAGACAGGATGTCTTCCCACCATACACTTATATTCTGAAGTGGGAAAGCAGGCCTTACAACACTGTGGTGAAAGCTATCAGCACAAGTCCAGGAATCCCAAGTCAAGGTGGACTGTAGTCTTCTCAGACCAAGTGAATCTCACTCTTTCCAGCAACAGTATCCATGATAAAAGACAATTGTATCTGTTTTTGCCATGCTTTCTGTTGGCTTGGGTTTTAGTTTAATTTTACATTCCTTTTGTCAACAGGCTGACAGAGTTAGCCACCATGTCACAAGATGATGACGACTGTGGCTTATTCAGCCTCAATGTCAGCAAGGTCGAGCCAGTTCTAGAGGACAGGGAGAGTGTGCTGAATTCATTCCACTGACCATTAGATGGCCGCCACTCAGACTCATTTCTTAAGTGTTACTGGATGAATCAGACACCTGCACTTAGTTCTTAATTATTTATCCAATGTTCCGATGAATTGGCCAAGAACTCTGAACACCGTGTGCCTTCCATGGGAGAGATGGAGCTCACAGACCTCAAGTCACATTTATATCCCCACCCTGAGCTCACATTAGTATCAGTGAGTTGTAAACGTGAGTTGAGAGAAAAATGATGTCTTGTGATCTCTCATGGTTCCTAAAATAGCAGGACTCTTACTTGTAAACTGAATTGGAGAGTAAAGGCCAACAAAAACTGAGTAATAATACTGTTGTAGGTATTAACATTTTTTTAAGAATCAAATGTTTTCACTCTAAGAACTCATACTAAAGAGGCCTAGACGAGAAGTTAATATGAAGTCTTTAAAAAAAAAATAAATTGATTGGTCCTGGGAAGGGGACTAACTTAGGAAATTGCTTGCAGAGCCAACACAAGGACCTGAGTTTAGATTTTCTGCACTAAAGAAAAGGAGAAGACCAGCAATGGCAGCACATGTTAACCCCAACACCAGAGAACCAATACTGGAACTTCTTGGAGCTTCTTGACCAGGCAGTGTTACCCATCAATGAATTTTAGATTCAGTAAAGCATACCACCATGGTGGTATATGCCTTTAATCCTAGTTCTTGGGACACAAAGGTGAATCTCTAACACAAAGGATAGCCTGGGACACGATTGGTAGCCTGGTCTTCAAAGTGAGTTCCAGGATGAGACTACAGTGAAACCATGTTTAAAACAAAACTAAAACAAACAAACAAAACAATGGAGAACAAATGAAGATGTCTGATGCTCTCTCTCTCTCTCTCTCTCTCTCTCTCTCTCTCTCTCTCTCTCACACACACACACACACACACACACACACACACACACACACACACACAGGACTGGCTATGATGTCCTAACCCTTGACCCTTAGTATTCAAAAGATTGTGAACCATGAAGCCATGGTGGACCTGTTGTCACATTGTATATGAAATAGGCAATCTCAGGAAGTAGGAGGTTTTGGGGACCCTCCAGAATGCACCAGAGACCTAGGAGGTGAGACTCACAGGGAGGGGGACCTTAGATGAAAGGCCCAACAATAGGGAGAGGGAACTTACAGAGCTTTCCTCCAGCAGGAAGACAGAGCATCAAATGAGGGGGGTGGGGGCACCCCACAGTCACAACTCTGACCCATAATTGTTCCTCTCTAAAAGAATTACAGGGATAGAAATGGAGAGGAGCCTGAGGAAAAGATGGTCCAGCGATAGACCAAAAGTGGGCTCCAACTCAAGGGGAGGTCCCAAGGCCTGACACTATTAATGAGGCTATGGAGCGCTCATAGAAAGGGTCCAAGCATGACTGCACTCTGGAAGACCCAACAAGCAGCTGAAAGAAGCAGACAAATATTTGCTCCCAATGGACAGAAGCAGCTGACCCCTGTGGTTGAATTATGGAAGGCTGAAAGAATCTGAGAAGGGCAACCCTGTAGAAAGACCAGCAGTCTCAATTAATCTGGACCCCTGAGATCTCTCAAACACTGGACCACCAAACAGGCAGCATACACCAGCTGATATGAGGCCCCCAACATACATACAGAAGAGGACTGCTGGGTCTGTGTTCATTAAGAGGTGATGCACCTAACCCTCAAGAGACTGGAGGCCCCAGGGAGTTTAGAGGTCAGGTGGTGTGGGGGATGTGGGACAGGGACATCCAAGTGGAGATAGGGCGGTGGGAAAGAGGTTTGGGATGTGGAACTGTTGAAGGGTAGAAGTGGGGAATAAAATATGGAGTGTAAAAAATAGACAAATTGTTTAAAAAGGAAATGTACACAACTTACTTCACACTATCATGATATGAGCTATAATTAGGAAGGGGACAGTTTTTGAGAGGTGTCCAGGTGTGTACTTTTACTCAAAGAATTAATATGATTAGTTCTTCCTTAAGGTTCTTACATATATTTTATATTTACAGTAAAAATATAGAAGCATAATTATAGAGTTTCAGAAATGCGATTCTGTTGAAAGCAATGGACATCCAAGGAAAGGACACCCACATATCACCGCACACATGTAGCACACAGATACACACATGTAAACACCATGCACACAATCCCAGGATATCTCACTGACATGCCGTAACATTCCTACAGGAGCTACTTACTAACGACAAGGACCATGAGATAGCAGCAAGATAAATCACCAGCCAGCTTGCCACTTGGCGGGTTGATATTCACAACCCTGATAGCAATAAGTAAACCTTCTGTTTCTTTTTCAGAAGTTTTACGAGATGCTCTCATGTCCTTTCCTTCCCCTCTTCCTTCTCCCACAATGCAGTGCAGTCAGAAAATGCTATAAAGTTTCAGGGAAGAGGTTTGCTCAAAGCAACTACAAATGAAGTGCATGTTCATAAATAACTGCACTTGACTTTGTGTTTAATGTCCAAGATGATTGGAACAGATTGTATCATGAACTACTTTCCCTTTGGCTAATTAAATAGCAGTCCCCACTTACCACAAAGCATATTCTTATTAAAACAAGCAACTATAGTCGTTCTGCTGGATAAATGGCTCCCCAGTAAGTGCCATAAAGCCCATTACATTCCTGCTTCAGGAATGGAGCAGGTCCAAAGAGACAATCAAAGGATTTCAGTGGGATTATTTTAGATTAGAAAGACCGAGGGAGACATGCGGTACTGACAAGATCGTAAAGGCAGAAGGGATAAATTAGTGGTTCCATCCCAACAAAGTGCTTGAGTGGTATCAGTGCATCCGAAAGCAAAAACAAATTCCTACTGTACTAACCTTCGCCAACATGGAAATCTGTTTATGCAGAAATAAAAATGTCACGGACAACTGTTATCTCCTGTGCAAATCAGAACGACTGTTTTGAATAATAATAAAAATATCCTTTCGAACCAACTATGGAAATATGCCATGGGGGAAGAAAATGCCTTCATTTCAATAAATTGCCTTTTACATTTAATAGAAAAGGTTATGCTATGATTTATCATATTAATGAGACATTATTGCATAACCATATTTTTATGGCGATACATTGCCTGCTAAATGAACCCCCCTTTATTTTTCTCTCCAGGAGGAAAAGATTTCATAGAGCAGATTCTATGAGTCTTTTCCTTGCTGCCAGTAGTTAAATCTTTCAAAAGCTGTCAGCAGCCTCAGAAATCAAGTTCAAAATACCACAGCTTACATGAGTATAGGCATAGGTGAATCTATTTTTAAATTGTAATACAAAACTGCTGGAGAAAAACCTAAACACAAATGATTACTTAAAGTAAGATCATCTTATCGGACTTGTCAATGTAAAGGGCAAAGTTGGTGAAGTGAAACTCAACTTACAGTTCCTACAAATAAGACCAGGCAGTGAGGAGCTAAGAGGTAGTTTTGTTATTGTTGTTGTTGTTGTTTCAGGCTAATTTGTCCTTAAAACCATTATGTATTAGAATCTTTACATATCAATCCCACACATTCCTGTCTATGACAGTCACAGGGAGTACAGGATACAAACCCCAGAAGGCAGTCAACAGACTGAATTCCCTCCCATGTCTCAGTCAGGGGAGTCCCATTTTAAGAGGAACCAGTGCTTAAGCCCTGGTCATGTGCCCTGGAAACTTCCACAGGGCAGGAGCCATGCTTTTTCTTACCAATGGTATGGTTTGCTCTGCCCTGACCTGCAACCTTGATGCATCGTACTACCTGTGCAGAACAAGAGTCTTGGCTATTAGAGTAACAGCAGCATTACCTGAACCCCTCAGACTACTCCAACCATATGACAGGGAGTTAGTTACCTGATGGGAGCAGAGATGGGCCATTCCATGTATGTTCCCAGGTAATCCGCTGCTTCTGTCATATTTTTGGTGATGAGGGCCGGAAGAAACAAAGGCATGTGCTGTCATTTCGGAGCGCGCTGACTGCCTTCGCTGTCAGTTCATGGGTGTGCTCACCTTTAACTGTTGCTGATGGATGTTACAGCCCATCATTCATTCCCAATATTTTCTGAGCATGTAATAGGTGACAGCATTACACCTGGGACTGGAGGCAGAAATGAACAAGACAGGCAAGGTGCTTACTCTCAAGGAACTTGAAGTCTGCTGGAGACAGCACTGAATAAAGATTCCATTTGGCTCATTATCAGGATACATAGATTCTATAAAAATGAAGTTTGAGGGAAACTCTCATAGCTCTTTTCCTTTAAGAACTATACAAATAATATACACAAACAGGTATGCTGCGAAGACATGAGAACACAATACCAGAGTTCTTTTCACTGTAACCATTGCCTCCCTACAGGTAAGTACATCTTACACTTAAAAATAACGTTCAGAGTTGTGTGCATGGTTGACTTGATCTTCCCTATGGCAAGAGCCTATATCTTTAGTGCGATTGTAAGTGGTGCCCAGGAACATATTCTATACAATGCACAAATATACCATATTTGAAACGATTAAATTTCTTTTGTGTAGGTACATGTATGAATGTGTGAGTGTGTGTGGGTGTGTTATTCCTGTCTGTGTGTGAATACGAAGGTCAGAAATTGACATTGGATAACTTCCGCTTGCTCTCCACCTTAATAGATGAGACTGTTTTGATCCCTGGAGCTCAGTTACTGACTTGGCTGAGCAGCCAATACGCTCAGGGAGGGAGTCTCTACCCCTCCCAGCAATGAAGCTACACACTTAACTGCCATAGCCTACTTCTTGTGTGCTGGGCTGGAATTCACGAGGTCAGCTGTATGGCAAGCATTTTACCCACTGAGCCATCTCTCAGACCCTCGTATTTATTAAATTTCCATGCATGTCATAATTTGTATAATTTTTCTCTTTGCTGGGTGTATTTTGTTGGCTCATGGAACAAATAGGTGCAAAGCAGACAGCTTAAGATAACAGTTCGGCAGGCTAAGCGTCGGAAATCACTACCGGTTGACTGAAATCAAAGACACATCCGAGACATGTTCTCTTTAAGGCTCTCGGGAAACATCCATTTCTTGCCTCCGCTGATTTCTGGTAGACCCCTGTAAGCACTAGGCTGTTGGCTGTATTAGTACATACAAGGAGAGCATCGGAAAATTGGTCTGTCCACCGATTTCTCCTCTGCGTGTTGCCCTTCTTTCCCTTTCATCCCTAGGGACCAGCTTTGGGATTTTTTTTTAAATTTTTATTTTATTGGATATATTCGTTATTTACATTTCATTTCACTTTTCCTGATTCCCCACCCCCCAAAGGTCCCACATGCCCTTTTCCCTCCTCCTGTTCCCCCATCCACCCCTTCCCACTTCCCTGTTCTGGTAGTTCCTTACATTGATGCACTGAGCCTTACCAGATCCACGGTCCACTCCTTCCTTCTTGTCAGACATCATTTGGTATGTGGATTGTGTCTTTGGTGTTCCAAGGTTCTAGGCAAATATCCACTTATCAGTGAGTGCATACCATGGGTATTCTTTTGAGACTGGATTGCCTCACTTAGTATGATGTTCTCCAGCTCCATCCATTTCTCTTAAGAATTTCATGAATTCATTGTTTCTAATGGCTGAATAGTACTCCATTGTGTGTATATATCACATTTTTTTTTGTATCCATTCCTCAGTTGAGGGACATCTGGGTTCTTTCCAGCTTCTGGCTATTATAAATAAGGCTGCGATGAACATAGTGGAGCATGTATCCTTATTGCATGCTGGGGAATCTTCTGGGTATATGCCCAGGAGTAGTATGGCAGGGTCCTCTGGAAGTATCGTGTCCAATTTTCTAAGGAACCGCCAGACTGATTTCCAGAATGGCTGTACCAGCTTGCAGTCCCATCAGCAGTGTAAGAGTGTTCCTCTTTCTCCACATCCTCGCCAACACCTTCTGTTTCCTGAGTTTTTAATCTTAGCCATTCTGACTGGTGTGAGGTGAAATCTCAGGGTTATTTTGATTTGCATTTCTCTAATGACTAATGATGTTGAACATTTTTAAGGTGCTTCTCAGCTATTTGAATTTATTTAGGTGAAAAGTCTTTGTTTAGCCCTGTACCCCATTTTTTGATAGGGTTATTTGGTTTTCTGGGGTCTAACTTCTTGAGTTCTTTGTATACATTGTATATTAGCCCTCTGTCAGATGTAGTGTTAAAAACTGCATGGTATTGGTACAGTGACAGGGAGGTGGATCAATGGAATAGGATTGAAGAACCAGAATTGAACCCACACATCTATGGCCAATTGATCTTCGACAAAGGAGCTGAAAACATCTAGTGGGAAAAAGAGCCTTTTTATCAAATGGTACTGGCTCAACTGGAGGTCAGCATGCAGAAGAATGAGAATTGATCCACTCTTATCTCCTTGTACTAAGCTCAACTCCAAGTGGATCAAGGACCTCCACATAAAACCAGACACACTAAAACTAATAGAAAAGAAACAGGGGAAGAGCCTTGAAGACATTGGCTCAGGGGCAAAGTTCCTGAACAGAACACCTATAGCTTATGCTCTAAGTTCAAGAATAGACAAATGGGACCTCATAAAATTACAAAGTTTCTTTAAGGCAAAACACTGTCAAAAGGACAAATTGGCAACCAACAAATTGGGAAAAGATCTTCAGCTTTGGGAATTTTAAGCCTACTCCCACTTCCAGTTCCTTATATGTCTCATGTTTGCTGATGAAGAGACAGGTTCCTGCCTTACAGCTCTGGCTACCTGCTGTCAGGTCTTCTTCACCATTATGGACTCTTGTCTCTGGAATGCTCGGTCAAAAGAAACTCTTTGCTCCATAAGCTGCTTTAGGATGTGGTGTTTAGTCACAGCAACAGTAAAATAGCTAAGACAAGATACTATTGAATTTGGGCTCCACCTGTCGAATCCAAGATTATCTTTTCTACATCACTAATTTCAGTTGTATCTGCAAGTGGAATTTTAACAACTCTACTAGGGAACAGACATTAAACCCTGATAACCATGGAGACCACTGACCAATGGAAATGCACCCATGATGGTTGGATATTTGTCTCTGTGTCCTTTCCTATGTAGGTAGGTGAAATTCCCAAGGCAGAGTGTTGGGGGGGCGGCGGCGCAGAGTTCTGAGTCAAAGAATTCTTTCAAAAGAAAATATGTTGTTAAGCCATCCAAATCTCACAATATATAGAGTGTACTTCTAAACCCTTTTCCAGAACTTCATGTAGGACAAGAGTACATACTTAACCTTTTCTTACAAGTTTAGAGGTTAAAAGTGGTGCCTTGTTGATCTATTTTATACATTCTATTTTAGTTTTCTCAATTTTTTCTCTTAATCAACAGGTATTTAATATTTTATTTTGATTTATTCCAAACCTTCTTGCACTATTGGTTTTTGCAGACTTACTGAAATTTTAATTGAAGTAAAATCTGTCCATATTGTTTTTATAAGGTTTTAATCTGACAGCCCTTTTAGAAAACCTTGTTGGATTTAGAAAATGAACATCCTCTCAAGTTTTATAATATTTATTTATTTATGGTATTGAGAATATTAATTCTGAGGAGTAAAGTCAGATCCAAGTTTTGAAATTATCTTTCAATGGAAAGTCAAAGTATCAGTGATATTTTTGAACTAATTAATTTATTTTCTTAAACTAAATTGAAATTCTACACCCATATTTGGTTTGAGTACATGTGACAGATGTATTTTTGCTGTTTTGGTGAGTTCTTTCAGGGAAAACTTTGTTTCTCCATTTCTTTACCCAATGACACACAGCAAGGAGTCAGTTAAGATGTCTAATAAGATACTGACTTCCAGTTAAATTTGAATTTTAGATGTGTAATAAATATTTTAAAATTTAAGATATTTAAATTATTTGAACTGTGCTCCAAATTTTACTTGGACCATAACTACGACATTAAGTGTTGTCTTATTTACAAACTTATTAATCTCATAATTTTTACTTGCTAAATCAACTACCCTATCAAAGACCTATTAGATAAATACACAAAAGTACTATCTTATTTTACAAATCCATTTATTATGTTTTGCAAGTATATTTACACAGGCAGGAAGAATCTATTTTTATTGTGCTTTTATGACTGCTTTGGACTCTTTATAAGAATTTTTTCCTTCCTACTTTAATATCAGAAACCAATTTTCATTGACTTTTTAACTGGGACTTAATTGACTTTATCAGTGATATTAGTTTCATTTAGTATATTTCTTTTATTCATAGCTTCTAATTGTGCTGTAAAGGAGTTATTTAGAAAACAAAATCAAATCATGAAACTTCTGACTAATCACATGTTTATTGGTTAAAGACTAAAGCCATTATCACCAATAGACAAAGAACATAGGGACATATGCTACTGCCACCTGGAATTTCAACTTCTGTAAAACAACATGGGAAAACATAAGATATAAGCTTGAATAAAAAATTATTTTCCAATATATTCCTCCCTAAAATATGTAAAGGAATTAATGAATCATTTTGAATTAATATGAATTGTTTTGGAACTTTTACTATTCACAAAATATATTATGAAGAGTATGTTTTCTATATATTTATATAAAAGCCAATAATTATGGGAGATGAATTAACCAGTATAAGATAACTAGAAACAAAATTTAGAAAACATGAAGAATGTGTAAAAAAAGTGGATTTTCAGTTTCCACATGAAATATAATATCAATTCTGTTATTTTATTAAAATTATATCATAATTATTATCATCTTTATGAGAATTATAAAATTATATATATATTTTGTATTTATATGATATATAAATATAAGAGAAAATAAATAGAATAGAGGATAAATGTGGAAAAGACATCAAGGAGTTAGAGAAGTTTAAATAAGAAATTGTGATGATAAGTATCAAATTGACAAGATGAGGAATATCTAGAGGTCCAGGGAAGTTCAATTGTGAATGTCTGTGGAGGTATTTCCAGTTTCCAGCTGAGGTTAGTGAAGGAGACTGCTTGGAATACATGGGGAAGACCAATCCTTTGCATCTGTTCTCATCATCTTCTAGATAAGAAGCTAGAAAACTCCCACAGTCAATGGATCTTCTTGCTCCTGGATTTCCTTCTTATCTAAGATTTGGGATACATTTGTCTTCTAACTTGGACTCTAGGATACCATGGCCTTCTACGTGAGTTCTCGGATTTTTCCACTTTAGTGTGTGGGTATGCCATCCCTCAAACAGTCTTCTGAGGATTTTGAACTTATATTTATCTATATAACCAATATGGCAGCATCTCCAGAGTGCAAACAACCTCCTGTAATCACATGATCCAATCCTAGTAAATCCCATCTAAATATATATCTTTATATGAGAGAACAGCAACCAATAAAGAAGGGTGCAGAATAACTGAGAAAATGGATCTTTCTCCTTCTCCCTTTCTCTGTCACATGCCCATAGTGTATTGGCTTTACTTTGGCCAGAGGACCCAACCCAAAACATGTCAGTCTAAAAATACATAATCTCTTTAGTGTTGCAGAGCAAAACTATATGTGCAAGAAAATGCAAAGCAAATGCAAGAAACAGGTACAATAAATTTTCTGCTTGATCTCACATCCTACATTGATTAAAAATGGCAGAAGAATGAATTGTGTCTGGCAATCAAAATAAAGACATCAAGCTTTCTATCTATAGGCAGGTCTTTATTTAGGAGGTAACTAAATAAAGGTAGTATTCTTAGGTCTCCTTATCTGCAATACTCATTGCATACTGATTCAATATCCATAGGCTGTTTTTCTAATTTTTTTCTCTCTTGATATGATAAAACCTTCTGATGAAAAGTAATGTAGGAGAGAATGGGTTTACTTGGCTTATATTTCCAGATCACAGTTCATCACTGAAGGAAGTAAGGGTGTGGACGAGACAGAGAAACCAGGGAGCAATGCTGCTTGCTATTTGTCTTGCTCATAGGCTTATCTAGCTTTCTTATACAGACAATGATTATCTTCCTGGGGAATGGTACCGCCCTCAGTGGGCGTGGTCTTTCTATACCAACTAAAATAAATGTCTGCAGTCCAAGCTGACCAGGGAAGTAATTTTCTCCTAAAATTATAGTATCAAGTTGACTCTCATTGTATCAAGTTGATGGCAGTTAAAGCTAAGATATCAGTTCTTCCTCCTAAGTAATGAGGCCATTGGGAAGAAGCTTACAAATTATATATACAATCTACTTTTATTGATTACTATTGAGTCACTCATAAGAATGATCTAGTCACTAAAGCAATCAGGTAGTTAAGTAACTAAACAAGGGAAAAGAGTTTATCTTGATAGAAACAACAGTAATGAAATGAAAACCTAAACACCCATAACCACTGTCCTCAACTCCTTTTCCACACTGTATCTGCAGAGGGAAATGGGTCAAATAGGCCAGTATTTATAGTGGAGCTGACAGCATGAGGTCTATGCAGCTACTAGAAAGGATAAAGTGTGTCCACATGAAGTGACTTGTGTGGAAATTTAAGACTTGATTTATTTGAAGAAAGTTGGTTGTATATCCCATCCCTGGTGTAATCCAGTAGTTAAAAACACAAAGGAAAGTTTGTAATAAATAACCTAACTGTTTCATAAGAAATAAGGGTGAACAGGAATATGGGGTTTGTTTTGCTGCTTTTAAATAGTTTAAATTATTTTGGAGTTAGGATAGTTGTCGTTTGTAGTGGAAAAAAAAAGATTATAAGAGCAAGAAGTCAACTCGGGGGTAAAGTGCTTCCTGACCAAGTATGAAGACTGGGGTTCAACTTCCAAGCATCCACTTGAAACTATACATATGGTGGCTGGTGGCTGTGATCCCAGTACTGCAAAGTCAAAGCAGGTGGGTGCTGGGACCCATTAGCCCAGAAACCTGGCCAAATTGATGAGGTCAAGAGACTATGAATCAAAACACAAGGTAGAGACTGAAAAAGATACCCAATATTGACTTCTGGCCTGCACTCACATATACACAAACATACATAAAAGCAGGCCACTACATTAGAGCAAGTAATTTGCCTCTTATTGGTAGAACTTGGGCAGGTGTTCAACACACTGTGTATCACAGAGAATCTTCACAGTGGTTTTAATTAGAACATGTAAATCAGGGTGAACTCAGTCCATCAAAGATTCCCCATTCCTCCTCTTTCCTTCGAAGCCCTTCAGATCATACTTGTAAGTATCTTTGCAGGATATTATGGAGACTGACAGCATGGGAGACATCACAACTTAATTCTTGCCTTTATTCCCAGACACCTTCATGCCTACCTGATAAAGATAAATTAGTGGGTGTTCAAAGATGTGCAGGCAATTGATCATTGGTCTGAAGGAGCTGACGTAGGGGGGAGCAGATTGGAACAATTTCATATGTATCAGATAAAGTAAATGGCAATTTGGTTGGGAGGGAGAGAAGAAAAATGTGGTTAGAATCCAAGACTACTTGGAAATGAAAGGTTTCAAACCCAGGCTCCGTGTTATTAATGGAGAGTCAACAAATGATTAGCACACTCTGGTGACAAACCACTTGCTATACTCACCTGGTAGTGGATCTATTTATTTCCATATCCTGCCTCAACATTTCACTTTGAGAGGAGATATCCTTTGATATGTGCAAGGATATTTGCCTTTGATAGTTTCATTATTCTTGAAGCGAGGGGGACAAGGGAATAGTTGTAAATGGGGAAAGTCTGTGAATAGGTTGCCATAGTGGCTAACATCATGACATGGATGTTTCATGACAGCCCCTCATACTGCCAGAGAGACTCTGTCAACCCCTTCCTTGCGTCTCAGCCATGATCGCTCAGAACATTCTTAATTTATAGGAGAATGCTTCCCTTATATATTATTTTGTTTCCATTTCTACTCATAGCTCACAAGTCTATAGCCAGTAGGAATTTGTTCGTTCAAAAATGTAGCATGCAGAACCATGTGTAGAGTCAGAGAACCTAGAAAATGCTCAGTGAATGAGAAAAAAATGACATGAGCTTATTGCTTAGAATAATGTTGGGGTGAGAAATTTGCTTTAGTCCAGAAGACATAAAAAATGTTCACAAAATTCCCAGTTAAAGTTGAAAGACATGCTGAGGGCAGTGGGGTGGATGCAGGGGTAGTGGTAACATCACTTTAGTTTGACCTACACAGACACATTAATAGAGTTATTACTATCTTTGTAATCTGCTTTTCAACTCTTTAACCTTTATACAGAAGACATGCTAGGACCAAGTAGTGTAATAGTCCAGCCTCCAGCCCCATATAGAAGAAGCCCTTTAGTGAAGTGATTTAAGACAAGGACCCCAGGCTAGCTTGGTTCAAATCCTAACATTTACCCCTCACAGGTGGCTTAGTTGACCTTATCCAAACCACTATTTGCCTGGACCCAGATTGTATTAATCAGCAAAATGAAAATGAACATGAACGCTTAACTCTGAGAACTGTCATGAGACTTGAAGGACATTGGTAAGTGCTTATTAAACAATGAACCTGGTTGGTGACCTCTGGTCTTCTGGATGGATTTCACACTGCTGCCTTTGCAACCTGTCATGAGGATTCCTGAATCCTTTCTCACTGACAATTATCTCACATAAACTCAGTTATTATTTATCAGTTTGTTTCAGCCTCTCTACACAGCTATCCATGATACTCATGTCCCTCCCCCAGGAATACCTTTACCTGTGCCACCTCCCCCCCTCAGGAACACCTTTTGTTTTACACAATTGCCCATAGCAGCATTTTTACGGTGCATAATTCTTACTTTCACAGGTAAATTTGCATACTCCCTTTTTATAGGAGGAAGAAAAAGAAGCATGTTTTCCCCAAAGTTGATGAAACCTCTTGTTCTACTCCACCATTCTTGGCTGCCATCTCTCCATTGTTTTCATTTGTCATCTGTACTGGAGTTGGAGGCAGCCTCACATCACTCTGGTTTTGTCATGGAGACAAAAATATGAAGTGGCTGCTACTATCACGTGCACAGTCAGGATAGAGAGAGCGATGAATGAGGGTACTCGGTTTGTCCTTTTCACTCCATTTAGAATGAAGGTGCCACCCACATCCTGGGTAGCAATTCCCACTTTCATTAACCCAATACACATTGTGTAAGAATTAGAAGGATTGTTATCGTAAAAGGATTAAACCTTCTAATCAATGAATTTGAGATGTCATACTATTTATTTGTCTTCTTTAATGTCCTGTATTTATTTTGTCAAATTTATTAAGGCTTATATTTCTTTTCTTAGATACTATTCCAAATGAATACCTTTATATTTTAGATAGGTCATTGCTAATCTATGTAAACAAAAATTGATATTATTTTCATATATTTTACTTGTTCCTGGCAACTTAACTGAGCTTTGTTATTTTGGATTATGGTTCTATGGTTTCTTGGAAACTTCTGCATCTTTGGCTATTTTATATGAATAGAAATTGTTATACAAGACTCTTAAAAGTGTGTGTTTCTCTTTCTTGTCACTGGTTAATTTATTTCAGGTGTGGGTTCTTAATATGATGTTGAAAAGTTAAGAAAGTGGACATACTTGTCTTGTTACTATTTATTTTAGAAAAAAGACATTTGTAATTTTTTAGTGCATATGTGAGAAAGATTTCCTATGTATATATGTGATCATATAATAATTATATACTTATAATAATATATACTCTGTAAATAATATTAACAATTAACATTGTATATTGTAATGGTTACTTCTCTTATTGATGTAGTAAAAATACCTGACATGGGTAACTTTAAAGAAGGACCAGTTTATTTTGACTTGTTGGCTCGCTGTGGCTTACAGGACACTGGCCCTCACTGTTAGAAGCATAGATATTAGACAAGCATGATTCCTGGCTTTGAGAGCTTATAATAGATACTTCTCATATCTTCACGAAAAGCAGAATACTCAGTCCAGAAACGAAAATATTTATTTCCTTCAAAGTCAGCTTGCAGTCACCATCTATACCATGCATGTTGCCTTCCCAAATAACACCATCATCTGGAAAGTAAGTGTCAAAATAGACAGGCCTGTAGGAAAAGTATTCCATTTAATCCATAATCTCTCTCTTCCTCTCTCACACACATTTACAGGTTGATAGGATTCCATTTGGTTTCTAACTTCTGAGAGTATCCTCTTCTTATGTTATACAGCATTGGTTGGTTTTTATATGTTGAAACATCATAGATAACTGGGAGAAAATTTGCTTTGTCATGGAAGTTGGAGAGTCTCAGGAACGTGGCTGGCAAAGATGCCTCACTGGAGGTTAGCTTTAAGGAGATATCTATCTTTGTTTCAATATTAAGCTCTTTGCTTCCCACCAAGAGATGAGAATTATCAGTCACAAGCTCTCAAGAGAGCGGAGCTGTGCTGCCCACCTTTTGCCTTTGGAAAAGATTGGTTGTGGTTATTATTTTATTGAAGATTTTTATAATAATATTCATAAGACATGTTAGTCTATAGTTTATTTCTTTCTTTATCTCTAGCTTTTGTATTAAGACAACACTTACTGAACAAAAAGTTTGGAACATTTTTGTCTCATTTAACTTCAAGTTCACTGATTCTGTCTTCTGTACTTTCAGGTCTGGTGTTGAGCAATAGGGAATTTTCATTTCAATAATTATACTTTTGATTCCATCATTTCTATTGGTTAATTTTGTATTTTGTATCACCTTTTTGATATTCCTTGTTAATATATAAGTTTTGAATCTATTTTCTCCTTCCCTTTTTATTGTTTTTGAAATATCCTATAATTCTTTCTGAGAATTTTTTGACTATTTTTAATTTGCACAGGTATAACTTTCTTGCATCATTCTTTTCTGTTTTACCCTATCTATCTATCTATCTATCTATCTATCTATCTATCTATCTATCTATCAATCTATCTATCTATCTGCCTGTCTATCCATCTATCCATCCATCCATCCATCCATCCATCCATCCATCTATCTATCTATCTATCTATCTATCTATCTATCTTTTTATCTATCTATTTTTACTGGCTGGTTTTGTGTGTCAGGTTGACACAGGCTGGAGTTATCACAGAGAAAGGAGCTTCAAGTGAGGAAATGCCTCTATGAGATCCAGCTGTAAGGCATTTTCTCAATTAGTGATCAAGGAGCGCGGGCCTCTTGTGGGTGGTACCATCTCTGGGCTGGTAGTCCTGGGTTCTATAAGAAAGCAAGCTGAGCAATCCAGGGAGAGCAAGCCAGTAAGTAACATCTGCCCATGGCCTCTGCATCAGCTTCCTGATCTGCTTGAGTGCCAGTCCTGACTTCCCTTAGTGATGAACAGCAATGTGGAAGTGTAAGCTGAATAAAGCTTTCCCTCCCCAACTTACTTCCTGGTCATTGCACAGGAATAGAAACCCTGACTAAGACACGATCTATCTATCTATCTATCTATCTATCTATCTATCTATCTATCTGTCTGTCTTCTATCTAGCCTTATGTGTATGTGCACATGAGTGCCTGCATACATGCTTGTACACATGACACAGCACATGCATAGTCAGAAGACAACTCAGGCTTCATGTCCATCATGTGGTTCTAGGGATCAAACATAGATCATCAGACTTGGCAGCAAGTACTTTACCCCCTGAGCTATCTTGCCAGCACTGACTCACTGCCAATGCAACCTCAATTTGATTTTGTCTGCATTTATTTTATAAAAAAAGTGTATGAGTGTGTGCAGTGGTCATATAGACAAGGAGATAACATCAGATCCACTTAAATTAGAGTTACAAGTGGTTTGAACTGTCATGTGGGTGTTCGAAGTCAAACACTGGTCCTTTGGAAGAACCATCTATCACTTAGCTACCAAACCATCTCTTTAGAGCCCTCTGCATTTCTTTCTCATTATCAGGGATTGAACATGTTAGTCAAGTACTCTTGTACTAAGCTACATTCTCCAGTTGTGTTTTTACTATCCTCCTTTTTCCTGTTGTAAATAAAAAGTTATCAACCTCACTTCAGATCTTTCATATACAAATATTTGTTAGACAATTAATAATGTGCTTTAACTTTAAGCTTGTTGACTTTTGTGTGATTCACTGTTGAAGAAGTAGTTCCCTACCAGTTAGGAACCTAAAACCTAGAGATAAAATCAGAAATCAGAAATAGAATCATGTGAATGTTCCGCTTGTGACATACAAAGTGCTTTGTGATGCCTGGTGGAGAGTCTGGGAAAGAGGTTCCAGAAGGGACTTGAGGTTTGCTGGAAAGTTCTGCAGCTGAGCATCCATACTCAAGGGATATCATAAACAGTCTATCCACAAAGGGGTCCAGGGATTCTCAGGCACGCCAAGGCCCCCGCAGCGTCTCCAAACATTATATGCTTTAAACGTAGTCACTCTATCAAACAACCCGTGGTAAACTTAGTGGAAATGTACTGAGTGAACACGCCATGACCTAAAGCATCTCAAAGCCTGCGCTAACCAGTGGATTTCCCAATTGCTCATTTCTTGTGTCTTTTTTACACATTCTGTATTGTCCACGTTCTGTTCTCCTTGATAACTCGCCTCCCTTTTCCATCATTCAAATGTAAGATTGCCATTTGGCCAACACCGTTCTCAAAAACTACACCTGCCATTTTCATTGTTCCTTTCTCACAGGACAAGAGTGCCTGTGAGAGTGTTAATGCCGCTGTATAAATGTGTGCCTGTCTGAGAGTTAGCACTCTATTTTGCGATTCACCCTCGGAACTTGGCTTATTTCACTGTGGGTTGATTACTTGGCTCCGTGTTGGCTCTCAAGATGGATTCTGTAGCATGTCATTTTCACACAGAATTTAATAAACAATTGTAAAAATCAAACATTAAAATGACACTTTACTACACAAGCAGTTGGAGAAAAGAGCGAAGGAGGCTGTCCTGGGAAGGAAGCCCACAGCCCCACATGCCTGGGTCTCTGCCATATCTCAGCCTTTAAGAACGGGGAGTTTTTATTCACTGCCCTGCTTATCTGTGTGTTCACAGGTGTGTGAAAGACTGTCATCGGCAGAATAAAACACCCCATGGCACCATGACAATAAAAAAGTGGTAACTCTCATCTATCTTTGCCTGAGGGAAAGAGGACTTGAGAACACACAGAAATAGGATGGGGATGGTGGAGGAAAGGCCACAAGCAAAGTCTAAATTGTTTCCAATTTGGGTCAGTCAAAGGGGATGCCCCACATAGAGCTGGGAGGCATTGACCTTGTGGTCCAGCAACTAGCTCCACCCACCGATGTGGCAGGATGGTCCAGGACAAAGCCCTGGTCCGCACAACTGTAGTTACGACCTAAATTAAGGGAGCAGAAAGACATTTTAAAAAGCAAGATAAGAACCTAATCGCATCTTTCTGGAAAGAGAGAGAGAAAGATATTGTTAATAGAATAGATTGGGGGAAAGGGCAAAAGTACAAAGAACCACAGGGAAGAGTAGACAAGTTCCCGTTAAATACAAAGTTGAGAAAAGCCAACGCTTCAGGAAAACAAATTGGCCAACGAGGCGACGAGTTCATTTATTCTGTTGCTATATTGTCTTTTTCCTTTCTGGTATAAAGGTCGATCTATTAAATATAACGAGGTCTGCTTTTATTGAAAGTGTGAGGAGATTTTTTTTTTTTTTTAGTTTAGAAAGAGCATAATTCTTTAGCAACCTAAACTATTCTAAACCATTTTTTATACTAAACCATTTTTAACTGTACATGGAAACCCAGGGTATTCTTTAGTTACTAATGAATCAATGTTGCTTGTAGCAAGAGGCAAAGTTAAGATGGAGAGGTGGATACCAAAGAAGTAAAAACAAAACAAAACCTGTTTTGAGGGGGAAGCAGGACTGAGGGGTTGGCCCAGTTGGCAAACTGCTTACTCTGTTGCTGGGCAACCACGAAGACCTGAGGTCTAGGTCAAAGATCTAGAACTCAGGGGAACTTCAGTTGGGTGTGATGGTGTGCGCTTGTAACCTCAGATCTGAGAGGTTGGAAACAGGCAAAGGCCACAGGCCCACCAGCCTAGCTGAATCAGAGTTCCAGGCTACTGAGAGACCACAGGGAACTGTGTGCTGTGGAATGACATCTAGAATTGACTACTGACCTCCACGCATACATACAAGCTCACACCCCTGTGAGTGCATGGATACACACACACACACACACACACACACACACACTCACACTCACACACGTATACATACTCTCACACACACACACACACACACACATCTCAATATTTGTACATAAACTGTAAGTTACTATTATCCTGGTGCCACCCTGATTGACCACAGGAAGAGCTGAATTCTACTATTACAATTAGTAGGACAGAGGCCACCGGACCAGACAAGCAGACACTGGGTCTACTCTGCAAGCAGAACATTCTTCACAGACACTTACGCCCCTGGTGAAGGGATTACTTTTCCAACAGGACACGATAGCCCTGGCATCATCTGTCAAAGATTCCATCTCCTCAGAAATCTGGGGGAAACATGCATTCCCAGACACAGAAAATAAACTAACGCATTGGAAGGCATTGATTTCCTTCTACGCAGAATACTTATGCCCTCAGTCGGGTTCTCTGGGTATGAAAGGTACAGGTACCTTGTAGAATCAGTGGGGTGTAATGATTTTCCCTGCAGTAGGGTGAACTTTGTATTGTGCTGAAGAACATTCAAAACAGAATACTCTATCCATGGGCAGAAAGGACACATTTTTACATTTATTTTTTTTTTAACTGAGTTTCTCCATCTCCATATTTTTACTTTCCCAAATAAGAGAATTTATAGGCGTAGGTTCCTAGAGTAAATTACTGGGTTTAATATCAGAATGGAGAGCAGCTTTTTTTTTTTTTTTGAGCATGTTTGGTATTTATTTAAGGGAAACAATCTTAATCTTAAGGCAGTTACATTTTCCTTTTCAGTGGGGAGGGCAGGGGGTTGAATACTCGTATTTGTGGAGCTTGAAGGTCTGGCGGCACTGGAGACTGCTGCACTTTGTTTATCCAGAGTCCCGTTTCAATGCAAAGGTGCCAAGGCAAACTTCTGCACCTCACCATGCCAAAAAGGTCCGCCCTGTCTTTGAGGAGCAGCCTTCCAGAGCAGGGAGAGTCAAGGAGAGCCACAGCTGTTTGAAGCTGAGCTGTGGAGAGAGCCTGGAACACTAAACCAGGGCGTCCCAAGCACAGCAGTTTAAAAAATACGCGTTTTTATCAGATTTGTCTCCTATTTTGCCTCATATTTTTTATCACGGCGGGAGCTTGCCATCACCAGCTAAGCTGATTGACTGTGTCCTATTCCCGCATCCGCCTTTGATATTCGTGTCTTTAGGAAAGCTCCGTCCCTTTCACTTACACTCTTGCTGGGGTCGCTTTATGCACCCATTATTCCTACAGTTGCAGCGGTCTGTCCCCCGACTGAGAAGGAAACTTTAGCTCATCAGGATCACCTGCATGTCTACTAACTGTGGGTGCAGTCAGAAATGGTCCCTGTCAGCACTTTCTTTCTATTCTTGAGACATTACATCTCCGCAGCCCTTGGGGGGGTGTTTCATTCTAACAGCTGGAAGTTCCTCCGTTTTCAATACAATTTGCTTCTGCCTCTTCATATTGCTGAGCGTCGGGGGCCAACTTTTTAAGGCGCTTTTTAATGAACCCATAACCAGTGTGTTAAATATGGTAGCTGAGTTTTTCCATAAAGCAAAGTTAATATAACGTGATTGTTTTCTTAGGCGCCCTGTGGGGAGTAGGGAAGGTAGGCGGTAGAGAAAGGGAGGGTATATAATTGCTGTAATAGGCAGATTGCCAAAATCCCCCATCTTTCAGGACCGCCCCCACCCACCAGTGTGCTGATGGACTTTGTCTTTGCTTAGCTTTCTAAAAGCAGGACCCCATCTACTGATGGGAGGCAAGGCCTTCTTCAAGGGTAAAACTGAGGATTGTAGCCATGCACAGGGAGGCTAACTTTCCACAAAAGTCAAAAGTCTCTGTCAATAACTAACATGAACTAAACTTCAAAACTGAGTCCCACAGCAAAACTGCTCAGAGATCACAAAAAAAGCTATAAGTACAATGAAGATAATACAGTACAATTTAAAGTACTCTAGTACCCATATTTACTTTTTGTGAACTTGTATTTACAGCGTATTTGTACAGTGGCTAGCATGCAGCAAACCTTCAAGCAGGACCGTTCCACTGAGATCTCACTGTAGATCCCTGAGGGAGTTGGGAAGCAGATGTCAGAAGCTAGAGCAATCAATTTGGGCTCAAGGCTTTGCCAGGATAAGGTAGGAAGATCGAATTGAAAGTTAGCAGACAAGCAAACAAAACAGACAAACATTAAACCCCCCTAAGCAAGAATTCACTTGCAATGCATTAATTAAAAATTTGAGGCTCTGGACCTGATACCAGAATTTCACTTTCAGCCACATCCTAGGTAGAAGGATGTTGGATATTTATCAAAACCCTGCCTGTGGTTTGACATTTTATTCTCCTGTAAAACTGGGGGTAGTGATCATCTTTATTTATTGTTTTACTAGAATGAAGTGAATTGGTTTTTGTTTGTAAAGAGTTTAGTGGCTGGCACATAAGAGCATTTAGGTATCTGTTAAGTAGAATACTGTTGGGATGTTGGTGATTGAATAGAAGTTGTCATTCTCTTATCATTTTCAAAAGTACCACAGCCACAGAGAACATACAAGTGAAGAAGATGATGAAGCCATTAACTCTACGTATTCTTTTACCATGGCAAAGAGTCAAATAAAAATAAAGTATTGGAAAACTAAGAGGCAGAGTCATGTCGACGATGGTTACAGAAACTAGATAGGGGCTCAACTGCTCTTGCAGAAGACCCAAGTTCAGTTCCCAGAACCCAACTCAGACGCTCAATGGCCAACAACTCCTGCTCCAGCAAATACGATGCCCTCTTCTGGACTCTCAGGGTGCATGTTCTCATGGGCACATACACCCTAAAACATATACACACATAATTCAACTAACTTCAAAACTTTAAAACATTTTAGAAAAAGAAAGGAATTGAATAAGTTTGAGTCAAACTGAGGAAGGCTTCAAAGTCTTCCATTTACAACCCTTGTGACTAAAAGTTACAATCTACTCTTCTCTTTTTCAAAACGTGTTTTGCAGTTCTTCCTAGAATAGCATGATTTAAAAAAAAAATAGGGGGAGATGAGGCAATGTCTACAAGCTGCTTCCCATAATGTCTAGCACACACAGCATCACAATAATTCAGATAATTTCTATTTCACTTAGGAAACCATAAACTATCTTTATATGAGAAATGCCAGTATCTTGACTAATTAACAAGAAGCAGATTTAAAAACGTATTAAAACTCCAGAAATTTTAAGAATACTAACAGTGAAGTGAAGATCAGGCTTAAAGGCTTCCCAAGCTTTAAATTCCCCTTTGATTTTTTTTTTTTTTTTTTTTGCTATTAGACTATGACATTGAAGAAAACCAAAATGTCTTTATTCTTACTTTACATTCCCCCCCCCAAAAAAAATCAAGGAAAGCAGTCACTGTTATAAGAAAAATAACAATTATTATTTTTAGCAATTTAATTTTAATTAAATTTTATAATTAAGCTGTGTAATAAGTCAGTTAAGCTGTTTAATAAAGCTCTTTATAGTTTTCATTTATTACTGAAAAATATATACATAAAACTGAGGATTCCTGGATAGAAGAGCACAGCTTTCTAGAAAGAAGTTAAAATGACAAATTTCTAAATGATTTCATATGGAATTTTATTATTCTTATTTCACTTCAGTACTTTCCAAGCTTTATAAAAGCTCTATTTCCTGCCCACATTAGTTTGTCACCATCTTCCTTCCCACCACTCACACAGACAGAACATGGTCACACAGTCTTAGGGAGAGAATGGCTTAGAAGCCATCCTCATGAGCAAACTGAGACAGAGAGGATTCCTGGCCACAACAATGCCCTGAGGCCGGCTGAGAATCTAGGAGCAAGAGTTCCTCCCATTTAACTCAGGACAGTGGAGCAGTCCTGTGACTGTTGTAAGGGAAGTAACAACCACCATCACGGTCAGGTTTTGTTTTCAAGGTTTCCATAGTTAAGGTTGTTTCTTTCCTTTCAGATGCCACATCTGTACCTGTCACCAGGTGAGTGACAATGTTTAACCTACAGTCTGGTCTTCTGTGCAATCGGAAAGGTTTCTCAAATAGACTATCTTTGAATCTCTCTCCTTTCCTCCCTCCCTCCTTCCCTCCCTGCTTCCCTTCCTTCCTCTCCCTACCAATGTGGGGGAGTATGCATGCACGTATCAGTGTCATATATGTTTACCTATGTTCACATTTGTATGCACTACTGTTGTCAAGCATGTATACTATGTAGTTACAACTTAAAGCAATGCAATTTGTTTTTGTACGTGATGTTAGTGTTCACTATCTTATATTGTTTGAAGATGCCCCTCAATGTTCATATCAGAAACTATATGTACAATGTTACAGTGTTAAAAGGCGGGACTCTTAAGAGATGATTATGTTATAAGAGCTTTGCTCTCGAGAACGAACGAATACTATCACTGTGAGACTGGGTGAATTATCACGTCAGTGGATCCCAGACCTAAGGGGATAAGGTAAGGTTCTCTCTATCGCTCTGTCTTCCTCTCCTTCTCCTTTCTGCTCTCCCTTTGCCTTCCCCTTTCCTGTCATGGGTCACTCAGAAAGAATTCCTCACCAGACACGGCCCCAGTATTTGGAGTTCTTGGCCTCCTGAAGAATGAATTAAACAAACTTCCATTCATTGTAAATCATCCAGTTGCAGATAGTCTGTAGAAATGACAAAATGAATTAAAACAGGAGTCCAACCTGGATCTTCTGCTTAAACAGAAAACAGTAAATTTAAACATAAACTTGGAACACTCATGGGTATAGAGACACCTACTGCGTCTAGGGGAATTTTCTCTTAACTATATGTAATTCTGGAACCCCAATCTTTGCCTACTTCAATTTTCCCCAGCTATAGGCTGCAGGCACCTTTATTCACCAGTCGGGTATTACATGGGGGCAAGGTCACATGGCATCACTGGAGTCTGCATGCATATTCTCTGTCATTCTTGGGAGCCAGTATTTATGCTACACTACATAGCAAAAGACCAAAGCTCAACACCTTATTCTTACAGGGTGAAATGTTGAATTAGTAACTATAATAAGCTAATAGAAGTTCACTGCTTAGGATACATTACTTCTAGTGTTTTTTTTCTATAGTTACAGAGACTGACACACAACGTGATCATGACAATTGTTGAGGAAGCAACAAAATGAAGTTTGAACTCAGAGTCAGAATTTTTTGAACAACACACTTGAAACTTCTCTAATTAGCCACTCCAGTCTCTGAGAGGAAAGCTCCTGGATTTTATATTTGGACACTGGCAGTAAAACCTAATTATTTATCATTTTTAAAAAGTATTTTTTAAGTATTTATACACTTACTGGTGTATGCGTGCATATATGTGTATGCATGTGTGTGTGTTTATGAGTATAACTGCCTTGACATGACGTGAATGTTGGAGAACCCCTTGTAGGAGTTGCTTCTCTCTTTCTATTACGTGGGCTCTGGGGATCAAACACAAATTACAAGGCTTGTCGCCCCCTGACACCTTTCTATGCTGGACATTTATGTTGGTCTTAATTACAATTCCTTAAGGTCCCCTCAATTCATCTTTACTCCAATCACAAATTTAGAGAACAAACTTATTCTCTGATGAATTACTTTAGTACATCATACAGTTTAATATATTTAGATCAAATATCATTGAATTAAATGCATGCATCTACATATGCACTTATTTATGAACATATATATGCACTATACACCACACCTACAGTGCTTCCAATGAATATAGGGAACTGTCACCAACACATAGACTATATTTAAGGTGTTTGAAAGTGGAGGGCAATTAACCATTATATGTTTTTAAAAATGAGCAACACATTCTGAAAACAACCCCCCCAAAAAAGAGTCTAGTCATATTAAGTATAAAATTTTAATCTAAATTATTCATGAAACATGCATAATTATTTTAGTAAGAAACAAGATAACACATTGTAATTGCCATAATGGATATTCTTCTTTCGTGGCAAAATTATACCTTTCAATTGTTCCTTTCATTTCGTTAGGCCCGAGGATCTATGAGGTTCATTGCTCTCAGCAGTTTTTTATAACATGTAATTAGACCCTGTTTACCTACTTACATTGGCACGCACAGGAGCGTACAGTGCCGTGAACTCAATAAATGTGTCTCCAGGTTTCCTGCACAGGTTGTGTTTGATGTGACACAACATGGTGCACTCAGAGATGCTGCTCTGCCCATTGTTCCTCCACTGCTACCCTTCTGGAACCCACAGTGGAGATTTCCTAGTGTCATGGAGTAGCACTCTGTCTAGACTGTAATAGCCATACACCAAGAGGACTGAATCACTAACACCTCAGGCCAAGTAACTCAAGGTGAGGAGCCACACACCCATGTTCACACAGTCCCACCCTGTACAGATGAAATTGAACAGTTGAACCATCGTCCCACAACAGCACAAGGCAAGTTCCTAAATACAATGTGTGCCGGTAGATGTGTGTACATGTGTGTGTTGGTATGTTGTCTGTTCATCTGTTTAGAGAGGGAGGGTGTCTCACAGGCTCATTTTCTCTGTACAGTCTTGAAAAGATTCTTTGTATCTCCAGTTTGGGTGGCACTGTTGATGTGGACATCTCAAAGCCATCTCATTCTTGGTGATTAGTTCTTAGAAGGTTAACCAAGGATAGTATGTCTCTGTGTCTCTACAACCCCAGGGCTGAGGCTCAGGAAGTGACCCTCAGGAAGGAGGGTCACTAAAGCTCACTGGCTAGCCTGCTGAGCTGGAAAAAATAACAGGGAGAACCATGATCAGTGTCTCAGGTCAAGGGCATGAAGCAGAAAACTAAAAAGAATGAGACCCAAAGCTCTCTCATGGCCTCTGAGGACCCATGGACTTGCACAACAGTACATGCACATGCCTGTACATGCATGTACACACACACACACACACACACACACACACACACACATCCTTCTGTGATCTTTGAGGGCCCATGGACTTGCACAAGTTTACCTGTACAAGCGTGTATAGACACACGTGTTTCACAAGCAATAACAAACAATAACAAAAACAAATTCTTCCCACGGGCTCATTTATATAGTTAAATGGTCTTTGGAACATGACAGACCTGGCTCCAGACCCTGTGGATGGCACACCTGGTGCCATGTGACCAGGAGTTCTTTGCCTGGTGGTTTATTGCCTCACCACTATCATCAGAAGAATAACCACTCTGGTCTGGGGAAGAGATGAGAGGAGTATGACCAGGGGACTGAGTCCACTTTGACTCAGAATAGCAAGTCCAAAATATAGTCTTGAACACTACAATTGCTAATACACTGGAAGTTAGTTAACTTAGAAAGGTGAACACCCTCACCGCTGTACACAGCAGCATCTGGAAGAGGGGGTATTTAACTGACACTACCTCTGTGGCTTCCTTTACCACATACCTCATCTGAAGGGTCGGCTTGCTATTAAACTTCTCTAGGTTTCAGAACTCTCATTTGTAACATCTATTGTCAGAGTTTAATGAGAAAATTATAAAGTATTGTATCTGTATAACTGCGAAGAGTTGTGGCCTCATGAGTACTCTTTGGGACCTGTTGTTGTTGTTGTTATTGTTGCTACTATCAAAATAGGTAGCAATTTCATGAGTGAATGGTTATTAGACTTATCTACAATAAGCCACAGAAATAAGCAAGACATGCCTCTGCACCTGCAGACATGGTCAGACTTACAGGAATGCAATAACCTCTGAGTGAAATCTCCACTACTAGTCAATACCATACTGGTAAAGTTGATTTTTGGTACAGACTCTGACATTTGAGAATCACACCCAGTCCTCTGCTATAGAGATAGTTAGGAAAGAAGAACAGAATGGTTTGGAAAACCCACCCTAACAATGGCAGAATGATGCAATTCTTGGCCCAGAGCGTGTCCATTTGGAAGGAAGATTTGTTTAATAACTGAACACAGAATTGCAATGATGGCACATGCAAATCCACAATGCTTCCAACCCACTCTGCTCAGCGCTTTTAATTCACAAAGGAATTCCACTGGTGATCTTCAGAGAAGCCCTTCTGGAAGCCACAAAGTAGAAGTGAAAGGATTATTCTTTCCTGACTGCTAACCGGCATTTAAGGGTGTGACATTTAATGTGATAATGGCATAAATTTCTCTGTTACTTATCACTCGAAAGTTATTTTTAAACATAAACATTATATTTATAAGAAGGAAAGCAGATCAGGAAAGACAATTGTCATTTTTATGGAAGCCAGATCTCTCTGAGATAATTGCATGTGTACATTCAAGGCAGAGATTTATAGCTGAAGCACACTTTGTAGATTCCAGTGACAGATACAGGCCTTGAAATACATCTCCAACACAGGAGATCAAACAGATTTTTTTTTTTTTTTTAGTTAAAGCTCATGATAGCGCAGTAAGAAAATGAGCTGACAGCTTACTGAGTTGATCTCGCCCCTCTCATCTCCCTTACAATAGATTTTTCACAGTTCCTACCCTTTCATTGTCTCTTATCTTGGACACACTCCATATTGCACCTGGAATTTGTAGTCACCTGAGCCAGGCCCCTGAGCTTTTCCCTGTTGGTGGGCAGCCCCGGTGCTGGAAGCTGCCCTGCTTGTAAGAGTAATAACAGCTGCTAACAGGGAGGACTAATCTAAAGCAAGCCTGGAGGTTCTCTAACCCCTAGAAAAACTTGCCTGACCCCTGGGGCTACACCCTTGTCTGTAAGTGCTAAACCTTACAACAACCTGGGGAAACATAACAACTGCAATTCAAGGAACCTCAGAAGTCATCAGGTGCGGGAGTGTCAAATTGCTGCGAGCACTAGACATTAACACAGGGAAGAGCTGAACCAACACCTCCCTGGCTCCTCTAATTAAGATATGCAAAGGGCTTTTAAGAGTGAGCAGAACAGTGGATACAAAAAGATATGAACAGGGTGAGGGACAGAGAAAGAAATGAAGGGAGCCCGCTGCACCTAGAGAACGCCCCAGTGAGAAAGGAAACCCCAACATGTCAGAAATCGCTCCCATTCCTCTACATGTCTCCAAACCCTAGCAGGTGCCTCCCTTATATTAAGGTAGGCTTTGCATTTTCTTTTGAAAAAAAAAAAGGATTTTAGAAATGGACTGTGTATAAGATTGTGGGTTGGTTTGGAATAAGAACTGTAAGACCAAAGAGCAAAGTTGTACTGTGGCCAGAGAGACTCACATCCAAATCTTAAGCCTCCTGAGCCGAAGCTGGGTGGTCTTGGCTAAGCCATTTAATTTATCAGCCTTGATTTCCTCATCTGTCAAAAAGTAGTTTATTATGGAGACTGCTCTATAATGGGTGTGCTGTAAGTGGTGGTTATTACTGAAGAATATGACCTTCAGTTAGAAAAATACTGAGCTATAAATATCAGGCAAAAATACTAGGTAAAGGAGTCAATAGCTAGCGCAGCCATATGTCCCAGTTTGCTCATGACAATTCCAGTTTATACCTGTTGGCATAATTATTAGCTCTGTGATAGATGGTGCAGCCATTCAAGTAATAGTCCAAATAGCCACTTGTCAGCCTAGGCAGCAAAGAGCAGAGGCAGGTATCAGGATATGGAATCCCACTGAAGAAAGCAGGGCGGTCCCAGTACTGAGGGGTATTAATGATCAAGTCTCCCCCGAGGCAATCAGCTATTCATTAGAAGGTCAGATAATGGATAAATACCCATGTATTATACATGCAATGGTTAATTGTGAGTGCTTTACCTGATTGCATTCAAAGTCTTTCTAATGCATTTGTTTGGCATGTTTGCAGGTGCACCTCTACCCATGAGGTGTTTGCACAAAGGATTAGCTGAGAGAAGTACTGCCCACCCTGAATATGGGTGTCATTTTACCCACAGGCCAGGGCTCTTAGACTAAATACAAAAAGAAAACAAAGGAGTTAACGTGGTAGAATACCCATTTGCCTTTCCGTCTTCATACACGGTGTAACTAGCAGCTATTCATTCTCCATGACACACCTTGTCTGCCATAATCGTATGTATCCCCTCAAACCCTGAGCCAAGGTAAGTCCTCCCTCCCTCCCTCCCTCCCTCCCTCCCTCCCTCCCTTTCTCCCTCGAGTTATTTTGTCAATCTATTGGCCACAACATCAACAGTAACTAATATGTTTCTAGAATCATTCTCTCATCAAATGCCTGCATTACCTTCTAAGGTATCAAATTTGTCCTAAGAAGAAATCTGCCTTTAAAGTTTTCTTGTCTACTGTTCAAGGAAGACTCACAAGTTTCTTTAAACATATAGTGGTTAATTGTATTTCACCTCCTAGGTGTTACATTGGGAGCTTTAATGAGAGTTTATGGAAGAACCCCTAACTAAGAAACACTCACCCTTTCCTAGACACAGAAGAAAGGTGGATTGGCTTATAGTCTGGGTCGAATTTTCTGGGCAGATATAACAAGACCATCACTTTTTATAGTGTAGAATATATAAGGCAAAGAAATCTCACTTACCCAGCCAGTTCTAAGAACTGGATCTAAGAACAGAGTGGTTTTGAGGAATGGAGTGTAAGCCTGGTTACTGGACTCAGGAGTGGAGGGTCTTGCATGATTCAGAATCATCTTGAGCCCCCTGAGAATGGCTATAGAAAGCGAAATGAGTGAAATGAGTAAAACCAGAAGAGGACTTCAACACAGGGTTAGAACTGAAGTTTTCATATAATTCCTGAAAATGAATCAGAGAGAGAGGGGGGGGGGCTTCAGGAAGTATAGTTCACTGAACAACAGGAGTTCAAGTTAAATTTCTCAACCATTATAAGTAGACTTTGTTCTGCTGCTTCCCTTCTTCTCCCGCCACGCCCTTTGCACTTTGCCCCGCCCTCCCTCTCAGAGGCTCATCATCACAGTTGGCAAAGCCATGAAGTGTGGTATCTACCACTAACACGAGCAGACGTCTCTCTAGGTTGCTCTCAGTAAACTGGGAGACTTTCTGAACTGTGGTGTGGATGGGGAAGTGGACGGAATTAATAACTCGCTGAGTGTGCTGCTCTGTTTCTGCTCAGCACTATCCATCTTGGGTACTAGACAAGGTGATTAACAGAATCCCAGACATCTAGAGATAATAAATCTTGCATGAATTATATGTCCAAATAGAGATATTTATCAAAAGCAGGGTGTGGTAAGAAAAATGCTTATCCAGTCATCTAACCCTTCAATCTCCTCTGGGTCCAAGACCATTATGGGTGTCGTGAGGAATTCAAAGTTTAATGAGCTAAGGTTTCTGCCTTCAAAGATTAAAAGGAACTGAGATAAATCCAGGAATAGATGGAAGAAGGTAATATATAAGATTCTGGGAGAAACTGGCAATGTTAAAAACCCATTAAAACACCTTTGTTTTCTCTTCCAAGTAGTTAGAAATACAAAATAAAATAATATTTCATGTATAGGAATGTGTGTTGCTATCTGAGGTTGAATGCAAAAAAAGGTTTAAGAAATCTTAGTAGTAATTGAAAATCAAATCATTTGTGAAAGAATGTTTAGGGATGTGGTCTTAAAGTGTACATGCTGAGAATTTCATGAATTCATTGTTTCTAATGGCTGAATAGTACTCCATTGTGTATATATATACCACATTTTTTGTATCCATTCCTACGTTGAGGGACATCTAGGATCTTTCCAGCTTCTGGCTATTATAAATAAGACTGCTATGAACATAGTGGAGCATGTGTCCTTATTACATGCTGGGGAATCCTCTGGGTATATGCCCAGGAATGGTATAGAACATCATACTAAGTGAGGTAACCCAGTCTCAAAAGAATACTCATGGTATGCACTCACTGATAAGTGGATATTAGCCTAGAATCTTGGAATACCCAAGACACAATCTACATATCAAATGATGTCCAAGAAGAAGGAAGGAGTGGCCCCTGGTTATGGAAAGGCTCAGTGCAGCAGTGTAGGGGAACACCAGAACAGGGAAGTGGGAAGAAGTGGATGGGGGAACAGGGGGAGGGAAAAGGGCTTATGGGACTTTCGGGTAGCAGGGAGCCAGGAAAGGGGAAATCATTTGAAATGTAAATAAGAAATATATCAAATAAAAAATGTACATGCTGACTGTAGCTCAAACCACAGACAGTTAAAGAAAGGAGTTAAAACAAGGACCCCGTGTCTCATGTTTGGAGCTAATGCTGATCCCGGAAGAGGAACTCAGGCATCTCTACCTTTCCCTTGGTTCACACCTGAAGTTAGCTACCCACTTGCGCCCTTTTATAGAAATAGTCTATAACAGATGGAAATCCACATTCGGGAATTAGGCTGAATTCGAGTCATGTGGTATGAAAATATACAAAGCAGATACACTAATTAGAAAGTTGTGGGATTGATTATGCAGCAATGGCAAAAAGTAGCCCATTCATACTGGGCCATCAATGCCTTGAAGAAAGCACTCAGAAACTAGAAGGAATTCCACTACTAATGGGAGAATGTATATTAATGGGAAAATTCAACTCCCAGGGAGTTTGAGATATGAAACATGTACCAATGACACCATAAAACAGAAATAATGGTGTAGACATGAAAAATGAAATAAATAGAAATAATGTAGTCAGCTTAAAATATTAAAAGAGACAGGTAAAAGGATGTAGTTAAAGAAAGAATTAACTAAGTGGATAATAGAACAGAAGAAGTCCTTCCCCCCACCAAATGTTTTTAGAAAACATTTGAAGAATGCAATTAAGAATCTCCAAAACTACATAATAGCTAGAATTTTTATTTTTAGTTAATTATAGATTCATAAAAATTGACAAAACTACTTACCATAGTGTTCAATAATACATTTTTATGTGCATAAGAGACTCTTGACAGGAGGAATAGTAAGACAGCTATCATAGTCCATGTTAGGATTATTTCAAAGGAGAGAAGTAATTACCTAAAAGCTCAGAGAAATTCATAACTAAATGCATGTAAAATATTCATATGACAAATACTATAATTTTTTCAGAAAGTAATCAACCTGTCTATGTCTCATTTGCATATTATTCAGTCCCTGAGCAGAAAGAAAACAAGAAACAGAACATTTCATCCATCCTAAAATCATTGCAAATATTTCCATTTATCATTTGTAGGAGCACATATAAGTTGCACTTTGCTTTTTAATGAAAATACAGAGGACAGTAACAGAAAATTAATGGTGATGATTGATTCTGGAGAGAAACATAAGTATTTAATAGTTAATTTATGTAATAGACATATGAGTATATGTTTTTTTATAATTTATGTTATAAGCAAAGTATTTTCTTTGAAGAATATTAGCAGCAAGCACTAAGGAGTTAGTTCACTCAGTAAAATGTTTTCACACAAGCAAGAGGACCTGAGTTCAATCCCTAGAGCCAATCCAGGCACGATGAAATATATTTGTAACCCAGTACTGGAGAGTCAGAGACAGGCAGGTGCCCCAGGGCTTCCTGGCCAGCAAGTTTAGCCTGTTTGCAGAGTTTCAGGCAAGTTAGAGGGCTTGCCTTAGGAAAAAAGGTAGCTATTTACCAAGGAATGGCATCCAAGGTTTTCCTCCATTTGTCTTACACACACACACACACACACACACACACACACACACACACACTCACAGGAGCATATACACACAAATATATACAGAAGTTGTTGATAACAAATAAGAAAGGTGTTGTTAATATTATGACATGAATATTCACTGTTTTTCAAGTCTTAAATATCTCCTGAAGGGACGGAGAGGGAGGTTCTAGACTAGAGGATGGGAGCTGAAGGCTTGGCATGGATGGTCTAGGACACAGGGAAGGAGGCTTTCTAGAAAGAAGTCTGAAGGAATATGGCAAATTATTACACTGGAAGGTTCCCTAGGGGCCTAAGTGTAAAGCTGACATGGATGAGGTGGGGGAGTACTTATTCAACAGAAGGTTTTGGACGCTCACCCAATCTCAACCCGATGGGTATAATCTGCTGTATGCAACAGGCTCCCATGTAAGCTGTATATGATTCATTTCTTCTATTAAGGAATTTGTGGAAATCAACCGAAGGTGTTATAGGGCTGCTGGTGGAGACCAAGTTACATCGCTGTCTCAGGCTTTTTCCTGGACTTTTCTTTCCCCTCTCCCTCCTAACTTCAAGAAGTTAGTCAATCTTAAGGATGTGATAGTTAAACGTTATTACCAATGTGACTGTACTAATTCTCACCTGGGGGAAAACGCTTCTGGGCCATCGATGGTGTATGTTTACAGAGAGGATTAAATGAGGAGGTACCACCCTCCCTGATCATGAGTGGAATCATCCCATAGGTTGGGGTCTTGGACTGAATACAAAAGTGTGTATGAGAGACACCAGCAATGATCTCTCTCTGCTTTCTGGCTGTGATCACAGCGCCATGAGATGCTTCATTCTCTCCCGGTCAGCCATGCCTTCCTGGCATGCTAGATTGTTGTGCCATGAGTAAAAATGGTCATTCTCTTAAGTTGCCTTCTATTAAATATTCTCAGAGTAACCAGAAAAGTAACTATTGTGAAGTACTGGGCCCACATGACCCAACGAAGCAAAATCTCCCATATTCAATCTTCCACAGCCTATGAAGGATTACCAAATGGCTGGCTTATTTATTTTCTCTATTATTTTGTTGGATACAGAAAGCCACAGATACAACTTTAAGACCTTCTTAGGAAATGGCAGCAGTAGCTGCTTGTCTATTCACTGGTATCTTTAAGTTGATGTAACATACTATCTGTTCATACAAAGTCTTCCCCATATTTTATGTGACTTAATTGAATGTATACAAATGTCCTTAAAACCAGAACAAAGATGACATCTACATGAGGGTTTTCTTTTTAATTATTATTTGTCAACATTTTGCTCACTTATTTTTCCATTTATAAAATATCTCCCATATTTTATTCTTTCTTCTTCTTGGGCACCATTTGTTATGTGAATTGTGTTTTGGGTATTCCAAGCTTCTGGGCTAATATCCACTTACCAGTGAGTGCATACCACGGGTGTTCTTTTGTGATTGGGTTACCTCACTTAGGATGATATTTTCCTGTTCCACCCTTTTGCCTAAGAATTTCTTGAATTCATTGTTTTAGAAGGGGGAACAAAATACCCACAGAAAGAGATACAGAGACAAAGTGTGGAGCAGAGTCTGAGGGAAAGACCATCCAGAGACTACCCCACCTAGTGATCCATCACATATACAGTTACAAAACCCAGACGCTATTACAGATGCCCACAAGTTCTTGTTGACCAAAGCCGGATATAGCTGTCACCTGGGAGGTTCTGCTAGTGCATGACAAATACAGCGGGAGACACTCTCAGCTGGCCATTGAACTGAGCACAGGGTCCCCAATGGGGGAGCTAGAGAAAGAACCCAAAGAACTGAAGGGGTTTGCAGTGCCATAGGAGGAACAACAATATGAACCAACTAGTACTCCCAGAGCTCCCAGGGACAGAAACATCAACCAGATAGTACACATGGTGTTACCAATGGTTCCAGATGCATAGGCAGCCGAGGATGGCCTTGTTTGACATTAAAGGGAGGAGAGGCCTTTGGTCCTGGAAAGTTTTGATGCTGCAGTATAGGGGAATACCAGGACAGGGAAGTGGGAGAGGGTTGATTGGGGAGCAGGGGGAAGGGAGATAGCTTATGGGATTTTTGGGGGGGGACCAGGAAAGGGGAAATCATTTGAAATGTGAATAAAGAATATATCTAATAAAATAATAAAAAATAAAAAATAAAAATAAAATAAATAAATAAAACATCTCCCACAAATTTCCTTTTTGCTCTTTATAGCATAGGTATGAAAATCTGAACTCAGAGTTGCGTTAATCTTTTGACAACAGTTTGCATGTTGGGATTTTTCTGGCCCTTAGATTTAACCAATGTTTTATTTCATATGACCTGGACAAAGAGAATTGACAGGTTTAGCCCAGAAAGCCCTCTGAAAACGAGCTCGCTGCCATGTGGTCTAAGCTCCTTTTGTGATGATTTTAATCTTAGGAATTCTTTGGCCGTAATGGATGCAGCAGAGTGAATCTGAAGGCCGGGTTGGTATCGAGTCATTGTTCACATCGAAATTGTTTTTGTTTGAGGTAGACAAAAGAACATGTGCATACATATGAAGTCTTGCAAAATTAAACATCTTAGAGCACACGGAGGATGCTGAACTGTATTTTGTTCAAAAGGAGAAAAGAGGGTATACAATACAACTCTCATCTTCAGCACTTTTTCATGCTAATCGTTGCCCTGGAAGTTTTACAGATCCGCATAATGGGAGGGGATGGCAGCAGGCATATGGTCCCGTGTAAATTACTACAAAAACCTGAGTTATAAAGACATGGGGTAATGAATAAATTATTCGGTCATGAATCAAATAAGAAGGGGAAAAATCAAATAAGAGGTGGAGAACAGGAGAGGAAAGTGCTCAGAATTCACTCTGTGATGGAATCAGTAACAAATATGTGACTCTACAGGGCAACAGAAGACAAGAGACTGCGCGAGCCTTGAACTCCCCCTGTAATGTCTCCAGGAGCTGGAGTGAAATATTGGCAAAAACAAGGCCCAGCCAGGAAAATAAATACTGGGTGAATGCCTGAGACCTAAAAGAAATAAGGTTAAATGTAATGAAAATCAGACACCAGATCCAAGGAGAAATGTGCAGGATCCTGTTCTTTCCTTTTTCTGCTTTGATTGGTTTTGATAGGAACATGTGTTTATGGGAGGGCTCTAATCTATGCGTAGAGATATTTGTTTTCTTTTAAAGCCCAGAGTTGGAGAAGAACAGAAACGGCAGAGCACCATGCTTGGAAATTAGCTTAAGCCTGTGCGAATTTTATGGGATGTTAAATGTTGGCATGCAAACGATATTTTTAAATTGTTGTATACTCGGTATATGCTCTGAATCTCAAAGATACATGATTTCGTTCTCTAGAGCCCATAGATGAGGCTAGTGAGCCAAGGACATTTCCAGAACATTTGTGAGATCTTCATCTGAAAACTGTTAGAAGGCTTGGATCTCTGAACCGAAGAGAGTTTGTGCAGGAGAACTGATCCAGGGTCAGTGGTGGCTCTGATACTGAGGAGGCTGAGAGGATTACAGTACTAACAGCAGCTGGTTGTATGATTGTGTGTGTGTGTGTGTGTATACATATATATATATATATATATATATATATATATATATATATATATATATATATATTGCATGGGGCAAGGGCATATAAATCTAACATTAAGAACAATATTGAATTCCTAATGTTTGATGCAGAAGAAACAGGACTGACCTCAATGCACAACATGTGTATTTGTATCCATGCCTTTGTGAAGGCAGAATTAGGTCATTGAGGACTACAGAGCGTCAAGAGGATCCACAGTGCAGAAACACTACAGCGATTCATGGAGCAAGAGCAAGGCAATAGGGAACGCAGCCCTTGTAGTCTTTTCATAGTTTCCAAAGTTCTTTTTTCCTTTACTCGGTCATCCAGTCAGTAAGCACGATTGACCACATGCCATACACACATGACTGTGTATACAGAATAGACACAGAGAGATAAACAAACCCTGGCACTAACCTTGTGTTGCTCAAAATCCACAGTGTTATTTTCTGGGGGGGGGGAGGACACAGTAAAAATACTTAGGGAGTTCTAATTCAGAGATGAGAGCTGAAGTGTGTTTGTAGGCATCCAAACATGGGAAGAGATATCAACCCATTACAGAAAGCATACTCAGGGACGGATACGAAGGGTAGACCTGCGATGGCTCTTAAGACATGAGAGAGGTAGGGTTTCACAGAAGCAAGCCAGCCTACAGAAGTACAGCCCACGCCTCCTTGGTTTGCAGGCCAAAGGCAGAAGGCTTTGGAGAATGAGCATCGCAGAGCTTCCCTGAGTTCCCAAAACTAAGCAGTGGGCTTCTAGTTCAGGATAGACTTTCCCTCTGCACTGAAGAACCAGACCGTCCTCCAAAACCTTCCCCGAGGGGTCTGGGAATGGTGAGTTAGGACGAAACAATTTGCAGTCTTCCTGGAGGCCAGTGGCATTCACTAGAGATTCAGCTGCTGTCCGATGTGCAGGGCGAATCTGCTCTGTCTGGTAGGAGCAGGGTCCACAATGGAGGCTGGTAGGGGAGCGCACGTGGACAGCGTAAGGGGCGGCACGGGCTGGGGTCTACAGTGGAATACGGTTGTTTCTTGCGGGTCTCTTTACCAGATCACGTTCTTACGCAGCCGTTAGTTAAACAAGAACTTGTCTACATCATTATCAAGGTCCCTGATACTTTCCACATTCGGTAGCTTATTCTCTTTTTTCAGCCAGGATTTTGTTCAACAGCTTCATAATTGACTAGGAAAAAAAGCTATAGGAACGAAAATAGAGCATACACGAGATCACAGGAATAGCTGACAGGATGAATGGGAGCTCAGAAAGTGGAGTTCGAGGGACAGAAACGCGGCTTACATTAAATTCATATTTAATTCAGTTAGCCTAAAGGTATCACACATCTATGCAGAGAAAGGAATGAAGCAAACACAGACTAATAATTTGGAATGTTTTCATAGATAGTTGTAAAGTTATCAGAAAACAGTATACCTTAAAGTTTTACACGTCGTTTTCTTTCCATGTCAGTTTGAGTTAGTTTACAAACATTGCCAACAAACTGACGTTGGGACAGTTCTGCATTTTTTACTATCTTCTCTTTGTTCAAATGATTTTTTTTATTATTATTATCACTTTAATTATGTGCTAGAAAAGGGGGAATATACAAAGAGGGATGCACGTGCCCAGAGGTCAGAGGTGTCAATTTCCCTGAAGCTGGAGTTGCCGGAAGTCCTGATCTATGCTGGAGCCATGTCTCCAGTGCCTAGTTTTTGCTTTTTAATGCACTCTTTGCAGCAGTAAACTCTCAGTAGTCACAGTGTAGACATTAAGTAGAAAGGAGAGGAAAAGGGGGGAATAGGAGGGGAGAAGTAAGGAAACGGAAGTGGAGAGGAGAGGGAGAGAACACTTACTCACTCTACTGGGTTTGGGCGTGGCTCTTTTACCTCTGTCATCTAATTCCTCTCTCTCTTGTAGAGGCATCGCTGGCTCTCTGTTGCACCACCTTTCTTCATTCTCAGCAGACTTTGACCTGTACGGATCTGAGTAGAAACTTCTTACAAAGGTTCAAGTACGGATTACTACATCAAAAAAAAAAAAAAAACAAAAACAAACAAACAAAAAAAAACAAGCATTTGAGTACAAAATGGAACCACAGAAACTCCAGATGATGAGGATTAGGGTTTTCAAAATGCCCTGTAACCCCCTCAACCAAATCATGGCTGGGTATTAACCTGCTGTTGTCAACTATGATAGTGAGTGTGCCCAAACAATAATGAGGGTTCTAGGAACTATGACCCTCCTGCCAGTTTAAACTCACACCAGATGTCAGATTCTAAAATTGTCTTAGGGTTGTCCATGCTTTTACTAGAGGCCACAATCAAGTCAAAAGTGGCAAAGGGTGAGAGAGAGGCAAACAGAAGTATTCAACCTTTAAAAGTAGACAATATTTCCAATGTCTAAGAGCCTATTTAATTATTCCACTCAACTTCATTCTTGGAGGGATCTTGTCAATAAAGTCAAATCAGCGTCATGGTGTGTAGCAGGTTTTTTGAGGGTCTTTTTTTGAGAGCTTCATTAAAAGCAGACAGTTTCTCTAACCTTTTAGCAGAGCCTGTTATCTGATGACGTGAATTAAAGTCTCTCAAATGACTAATAATCATATCAGGGCTGCCATGTCAGCTTGTAGATTTGAATAAGAGGGTCTGAAAACATTTGCATGCCTCAATGTGCCCGTGCTAAGAAGCTAATGTGATAGTGCTGTCATAAAGCACTGGGAAGACATGACTTAATGTAATCTGTCATGTCATATGCTAATCTTCAACCATTACTTGAGTGCTATAAGTAAGTAGAAAGCATTTGGGAGAAATCCTTTCCAATTTCTCTGAGTACCACTTCTGCTGCTGGTCAGCTCAAATGGGTTTTGTGCATTTAATGCAGAGCTCAAGTCAAGTTGGTTTAGGTCACACTTAATTAACCAGCACACGGATGGACCCAGTCGCTACAGTGCTATGAAAAGTGCTTATTTCAAAGGCAGCCTAACAAGTAAATATTTTATATGCAAAAGGAATAAAAGAAAAGGACACTTTCCCAGGCCTTCATAGTGTGTTCTCTTTCGAGGCAACACCATGAATCTCTGGATTTTGTTTGCTTCTTTCTTGACTTGAGGTGTGGTTATTATGAGCAAGAATTGAAGAGTTAAAGACTCCGAGATACCCAGAAATCTCCGCATAACATGGACATGGTCAGGCTCCTTCTCTTTTAAGAGCACAGAAACAGAAGAGAAATGACCAAAGAGAGCCACGCACTTAGCTTACCCCTTAATACGGTGATAAGACCTCTTAAAAACAGCCATTTGGAAAGGGGACTTGGTTTTTGGAGTAAAGTATACATTGGAAGACAACAACTGAGACTATAGCACTGACAAATTTTATTCTAACTTTTTTTTTGTTGTTTGCTTAAGAGTGTGCAAGGGATTGTGGTTCAAAATATAAAGTTTATTTTTATCGGCCACATTGAGTCAAGTCAAAAAGTTGTTTAAGAACTTGAAGATCTGCCTCCTGGAATAGAATTTTTGAGGATGCTGAGCAGATGGCGTGAGATTAGCCTCATCGAAACCGCCTGAATTTCCCAGCATTCTTATGGGGCCTGCTATTGGTAACTCAAGGGAACATTCCTGCATGTGGGAAATGGCTTTTTATAGGGTCTAATTAGAAAGAACTGCTAATTCCTACCTACAGCATTAAGAAATGTTTCTGTGAAATATTTTCACTTCAAAAATGTGTGTCAATTTCATAAAGAAAAATTAATGCGACTGAAAATTGGTAGAGATAGGGTCTTCATCTTTTCCTGCCTGCTAAGGTTGGGTAAAACCTGTTGAGGTTTTCAACTTTATATAAACCCTTCATATTTACCCTCCTTGCCATGCTTATACTTCTCACCGAATATCATGATTATTTTTTTTTTTTTATGAATTGGTAGTCTCTGTGAATTGATGCTGTGTCTGCATAGACCACACAAAATTCTAACTGATAATTTACAGAGATGGATAGATTTATAGATATCTGGTAGACGTGATTCTTTTTTTCTTTTTTTTAAATTCGATATATTCTTTATTTACATTTCAAATGATTTCCCCTTTCCTGGATCCCCCCTCCCCCAAAGTGCTATAAGCCCTCTTCCCCCCTTCCCCCATGCACCCCTTCCCACTTCCCTGTTTTGATATTCCCCTACACTGCTGCACTGAGCCTTTCCAGGACCAGGGGCCACTCCTTCCTTCTTCTTGGACATCATTTAATATGTTGATTGTCTTGGGTATTCCAAGCTTCTAGGCTAATCCTAGTGGCTCCTTAGCTAGGGTCTCACTCCTGACATGGCCTAATCATAGGAAGACTCTTCATTAGAACTTTTACACTCTTATTCATTCAGCCGTGGAAAATGGCCAGAACACATTGCTTGGCTAGTCAGGGGTTAGAATTGTTAGCATAAATGTCCAAAGCCCAATAATCATCCAGACTGTCCTTCTTGAAAAAATGTATCCAACTCAGTCCTGGCATCTTGCATTTGTACATTCTCAGTCTTTGGAGCATTCTTTATCACTCAGAGAACAAAATTACCTCTTCCTAGTCTTTGAGGTCAATGGTTTCACCTTTCAGCTCCAATTTATCTTAACAGAAATCTGTATGACTAGGTCCCATTGTCTAACACAACCTAACGATATCTAGCTAAAGTGAGCCTTGTTATTCATACCTGATTACTTCTATAAGACTAGCAAAATAATATGCCGTGTTTGTTTTACCTCTAATTGGGTCAATTTCCTGGTAGTCTCTCAAACTTCTTACTATATCAATTAGATTGTTCTCTATGCTAAGCCTATGTTTTATTGACCTTTGCCAAGCTCACCAGTGTCTTTGACTATGAACTCTTGACCACTCTTCTCTAATCAACTCTTCACCTTGACTCTCTTCATTCAGTCAGAGACACCCGCCTCGCTCCCACTGTTGGGAGTCCCACCAGAACACGAAGCTACACAACCATAATGAATATGCAGAGGTACTAGCACAGACCCAGATAGGGTCCATATATCTTCGTTCAGTCCCTGTGAGATACTATATGAGCCATTTGTTGATTAGGAGCGTGGAGGCATGGGGCTGTGTTCTCATGGTGTCCTTGACCCTTCTGACTCCTACAATCCTTCCTTTCCCTCTTCTATGGGGTTGCCCTTGGTTTTACCTGGTGTTTGGATGTGGGTCTCTACATCTACCCCTGTCAGTTGCTGGGTGACATCCATCTGATGAGGAGTGGGCTAGTCACCAATCTATAACAATAGTGGTATATCGTTAGCGATCATTTCATTGACTGTTTTCTTCTTGGCAGTCATGTTTGGTTCTCTCCTGGGTCTCTGAACTGTCCTGCTTCTGGTTCCTGCCATCCAGGCACTGCTGGGCATGGGCTCCCTCTCCTGCCATGGACCTCAAGTTAGACTAGTCATTCCTTGGCCACACCCACAAGTTCTCTGTTGCTATTATTACCCCAGCTGGGTTGATGTCCCAGTCCCACTGGTGGGAGCCTTGCCTGAGTACAGAAGATGGCCAGTTTGGGCTTCGGATGAATCTCCCATTACCAGGAGACTCTCTGGGAATCCAGGGAGTTCCCACTATACTATTAACCTTGGCCTTTAAAATGACAATGACAACAACAGCAACAACAAAATCTCTGTTTCCTTTTCCTTCCCCAAGGTAAACTGCATCATACCTTTTGAGTACACAGTGTACTCTTCATGTGAGGCACTTTATCATTCAATTAATATGTCCCCCATTTGTTTGGGACATAGTTCCTGAATAATCTAGGTGATTATTAGTATTATCATGGATCCTTGACTAATCCTTCTCATTTATTTATTCATTGAACACAAGACTGAATTTCTCTACGGCGTGAAGCATTGTGCTAGCTGGTGGTGCTGGTAATCAAATTAGGAAATGCTTCCAACTCACATATTAATTTAGTGTGCTCTCATAACACTACAAATTATGCAAGTTACATACATGTACTTTTATTCAATTATTTAATGTGTCTTTTTAGGATCCTATTCAGAAATGACTTCTAGACTAGATTTCCCATTTTATATGTCAATGTAATCTTGCTTCTTCAGCCTGCTGCCTTCTAAGGCAGCCTGGAAGTTTTCTCAGTTTCATAAAACATATTGGCCTTAATGGGTCTGTGGTAGAAACAACACTAGCTATAGTAATGTGGAAGATTATAGTGAACTATGGCCCATGTCCCTCACAGCAAATGATTTGGAATCTTTTGTAGAAAATTGTACTTTGTACATTAGATATCAGACAACTTAAGGACAACCTAAAAGAAGATAGCAAGATGAACGCAATCAGTTTACATCTGAGGGCATGGTAGAGATGGGACATACATGTGAGAACTGTCGGCTGTAGAAGAAATGAGGATTGGTTAGAGTCTTCCAAACATTTCTCATAGAATATCATTGAAAGCTCCGTAAAGCAACCCAGAGGTTTCTTCAAGTTTGTCATTCACTGAGTTCTGTCACAGAATATTAAGAGATCATGAATATTGGGTAACACATGATGGGAACAACCAAAATGTTTAGGAAGATGGTCTGTTGACACTGGGGAATGCATAAGGAGAGACAATTCAGGGGACCTCACAACTGTGAGACAGGATCGCTCCTAGTACGCATTCACGAGGATGTCTTCAAAAATCAAAACTCTTGCCATCAAAAACCCAGGACACTGGAGGCAAGTGGCTGACACGTTTGAGGTGAATCCTTTGCCTCATCAAGTAGGATTTTTAAATCAGGTCAGTATCACTCCCTTAACATATGCAGTGTTAAAAATCTATTTCTAGAAATTACTATCGTTCTCATAGTCTCCCTTATTAAGAGCCTTGATTTATAGCTAGGTGTGGTGGTGCAGGCTTCTCACTAATACCTGCTATTCATTCTTAGTGAGGGATCTGGGTTCTGCAGAGGGCTCCCTAGTAAAGTGCATGCATTCCCAGCGAATCAAGCCTTGCTTTTAGAGGCCACAGGCCTACTTGGTTTCCAGCTGGGTTTCTGTCCAAGAACTAACTGTTAATGGCTCCCAGCTGTGCCACAAAGGACATTTCTTTAACTCCTTCCTTCCCAGCTGCCAAATAGTGCCCTCAGACTTGGGCTGTCCAATACTAGGAGTGGACTTGAGTAGAGATAAGGATGCAAGGTAGGAAAATCCGAGAAAGAAATGGAGATTTTACCAGTTCCAAATTTACTGGGTGCACGCCATCCTCCCGAGTCAAGGTGACGTGAGCGTTCACACTGAATCCTAGAATATCAAGGATCCTTCTTGGGCTCTCTTACATTCTTGGTAGATGTCTATTATTCTTTATTTATGCACCACTTGCCTGTTTTAGTCCCGTTTCATCTCAACTGGAGAGTCTTCTGTTCTTCCTGCATCCCTACCCAGCTTTGATGAGCTTTCTGATCTTGCATGGAAGAAGCCCCTAGTGGCTCCTGCTGTCAGGCCTATCCACGAAAGTGTGCAGGCATCTTAACAGCCTGGGAACTCAAGCAATTTCTTCACTATGTGTTGTTATCTCCTGTTGCAAAATGAATGTCTCCGGTAGCTCAGTCTGCATGGGTTTCTTTCCTGATTCTGTGTTTCTCTTTCTGGTCGTAAGAAACGTCTTTCTTTTATGGGAACTGCCAGCCAGAGATGAAGACTTTCCATTACCTTTATGTCCTGTTCTTAAAACTCCCTTAGGAACTTGTTTTCTTCCTATTCCAATCTTTCAAGATCTTCAGGGGCCCTGGCTCTTTCTACTACTACTTTTTCAAGTCTACGTTTATATCAGTCACTAAGTCCCTAGGCACTCTCCCCTACCCTTCTATGCTCTAGCAATACACAAGCCTGTTCCATAGTACCCAAGTGCACATCAGCTTCCGGTGGCTTCCTTTACCTCTTTCAGCCCATTGCTGGGATTTACCTAGAAATTAGTGTGCAAAGAGGTCTATGAACCATAGGAATGACCAACTAGCAGTTTATTGAATCATTCCCTAGGACAGCAATTTCCCCCTTTGTATATTTAATTCTTCTTTCCTCTTCCCTGGTGATGGGTTTCCAAGAGGATCCTTTCAAGAATGAAAGAAGAATACGAGTAATATTTATTCTCTATTATTGCTCTAAATATTGTATACAGGGTGTTCTTTGTGAATTTTTTGTCTTTTAATTAACAAGCTCGTGCATGATCTCTGTTAACATCACCTATATATTACTTTTCATAGTAAATATCAGACTCTAGCACCTCTTTATGAATTTTTACATTTTCTTTCACATAATCCTATAGTCAGTGTCCCCACTTGGCTGAGAGGAAGTGAGACATGGGAAAGGAGGTGCCTTGTCCATATTTACCTGTCAAGAAAGGATAAATTGAAGAGAGCCTGACACCTCAGACCAGGTCTTCAAGTAACTGTCATGAACAAAATGGTCACAGCTCCTATTACCTTGGAGCTTAAGGTCTACTGGGAGGAACTCAGCGGCAGTGATCAGAAGTTGAGAGGAAGACGTATTAGAAAGATTATGTGGGGAATTGGAGGGAGGAAATTTGGAAGCTTATAATTCTCTTAGTACATCTACGAAATTCTCAAGTATAAAGAAAGGCTTAAAACCCCAAACAGTTATTCAAATAAATATTTATTGTCTGTGATAGTGGCTCTAAAGATCAAGAAGAGGCTCTGCCAGTGATATAGAATATGATCCAAGATCTGCTCTAATAGACAGGGCATCTTTTCCAAGGTGGTAAACATTTACACGAAGACAAATTGCACAAGGGTTTGTGCCAATGGGACTATGTGGAGAAAGAGTGTCAGACAGGAGAAAATAGACAGCGCAGGCTCTAAGGCCGAGGGAAAGTGCAATGGAAACCAGCATTGGCCAAATGTCTGTGATGGAAGAAAGGAGAACAGGGGGGCGTGAGGTTGGGGGGAGGTGAAAAATGCTGTCCTGTCTTGTTGGGACTCATATATAAAGGGAAAGGTTTTAATATGTCAAATATAATGGGAAAAAATTAGAGACACAGATTTACTCTTCAAATTAGTGCTTTCGGAATAAACTAGAAGGAGTTGGAAGCAAACGGTGTACACCGATTAGAAGAATATTTCAACTGATGTTGATTTTATAGATGAAGAAAATGTAAAGCCAGTGAGTTGCCTAAGTTCACAGTTTGTATCAAAGCTGAAATTTGAATCCAGTTCTCTCTGACACTCGTGGCTACATTACTTTATAAAAGCATCAACCTCTACTTGTGATAATGACTTGCATATCCTCACTTAGAAAATGGAGGACCACGGAGGTGGGGGTGGGGCTGGGGCTGGTAGACCTTCTCAAGGGCATTCACCTTGTAATTAGCACTCCAGGGCTCTTAGCTCATGCTCTGTGGCACAGCCTCATGTACTTCCCACACGGCTACCTTTGCTGTGAGCCAAGAGTATGTTTTAAAATGATCCCTTTTTATTTTAAAAATGGAAATATGCAAGTCTTAAATAACATTAGAGTTGTAAATAAAATGTATGGAAATACCTGCCCAGTGTATCTCACAGAATTGTTATGAGCTTGAGATAGCATGCATTGACACACTTCATAACTTGTCAAGTGAAAAAAGTAAGGCATGACTGGTGTTTGTTATATAGGAAACCAGAGCGCCATAGCAACTTGTCCAGTAGGAGTGGGCCTCAGCCCTGAATGTTCCTATGAGTTGCCAAAAAGAGCTCGAAGAATATAACATGTCTGTATATTTCCAAGATTCTCGTAAGCCAGGACCACAGCCAAAGAGAAGCAATTGGATCCCTGTTTCCACCATGTTCTGTACACAGTTATGCCTATTTTGAGTTCAACTGGATAATCTCCACAATAATTACTTGTTCTACAGGAACCCGTGTGCCCCAGAGTACAGCCCAATATGTCATTATTGGAACTTCTGTTTTATGAGGCAACCGCATCTTTCTTCACACCTGAAGCTGAGAATTTATCTTTGCAATTTAAATTCTCAAGGAGAATGAAACACTGGTACACAGACCAGATCAATAGTCATCTTTCTTCCATTAAAGAACTTTTAGGGTCTTTTATAGGATCCCATTTCTTGTTAGTAGCCAATTCCTAAAGACACTTTTGGTCTGACTCTGTGTTGGTCAAACTACAAATCATGACCCATTGGTGGGGGTATGAAATCAATGTAATGGTTATAAGCAGTATTTAAAGCATGAACTAGAAGACAGGGAAGCAATCTGAGTATCTTGAATGTAGTATATAGGTAATTGCTTTGAGAAGCAGTCTTCAGCCATAAATGCATGTCCCTGTGTCCTGGATTTCAATAGAAAACATGTTCATCATCACCACTACCATCATCACCATCATCATCATCATCATCATCATCATCATCATCATCACTATTTAAGAAGTTTGTATCTAATCGGTATTTCACATTCAGGAACAACACTGATGTCTCCACACCTTTATAAGATGACTTTATTCAAACTACTGTCTACGTTCAGGATGGACAGTGGCATTCATGCCTGATGCAGGCAGTGCCTGCTTTAACTCAGTTGTTCCCTGAACACTTCTAAAAGCAGGAGCACATGGAAAAAGCATGAGTTGGGTGCCAGCAAAAGTCATTTGCTGAAGGAACTTTGAGGGAATGAATGGTGTCTTAAAATGGATGAAGCATTTTCAGAGAATAACAAAGAATGGGACTTCTTCAGACATGCAGATGAGATATTGGGCTTTCGATTATCTTGATTGCCTTATTCATTTTCCAAATACCTGAGTGTATACACAATACATCAATACACACATACACAATGTGCCGGGCCTTGCTCTTGGTGCTTTACAAATCTTTACTCTTGCAGCCTGTCAGGTAGCTAGCTTCACTCTGAAGAAGAAATTAAGGCATCTGGGACTAAGCCACCAACCAAGGAGTACACGTGGCTCTGACTGTTTATGTCGCAGAGAACAGCCTTGTCAGACATCAATGGGAGGAGAGGCCCTTGGTCCAATGAAAGCTTGATAGACATCCTGCCCCTCCCCATCCCGTGTAGGGGAATTGAGGGTGGGGAGGTGGGAGTGGGTGGGTGGGTAGAGGAACACCCTCATAGAAGCAGGGAGAAGGAGATAGGAGAGGGGGTTTCTGGGAGATGGGAAACCAGGTAAGGGGATAATACTTGAAATGTAAATAAATTAAAATAATAATAAAAAAGAAGACATTGAACCACCATGTGGATGCCCTTCCACATGCCCTGTAGCACTGGAGAGGATTCAGAGTACTCACTAATAAGAGTGTCTTGCCATGAAGTTTGTGTGTGTGTGTGTGTGTGTGTGTGTGTGTGTGTGTGTGTTCTGTGTCCTACATGTTTGGATTCATGGACAGAAGTGGCCAACTAATACAAAACTTGCCAACACAAGCCTAAAGGAAAAACTGTTTATAGCAAAATGCCAAATGTAATGACTTCCAACTTTCACTCTGCTGCTTTCTAGCCATGGCTAAGAAGTAGCTTAATAGTCAGGACAAGTTGTACAAGTTATCAGTTTCTCCTCTCCTCTCTTCTCCTTTCCACTCCTCTCCCCTCCCCTCTGCTCCCCTCCCCTCCTCTCTCCTCTCCTCTCCTCTCCTTTCCACTCCTCTCCTCTCCTTTCCACTCCCCTCTCCTCTCTCCTCCCCTCCCCTCCCCTCCCCTCTCCTCCCCTCCCCTTTCTCTCTTCTCCTTTCCACTCCTCTCCTCTTCTCCCCTCCCCTCCCCTCCCCTCCCCTTCCCTCCTTCTCGCCTCTCCTCTCCTCTCCTTCCTCTCCTCTCCCCTTTCTGCTCCTTTCTCCCTCTCACTCCCACTGTTATCAAGATAAATAAGATTTCTAAAGAAATTCTCTCTATAAGGCCAGCTTTTGCATCCTGTGGGCTGGGAGCAGAAGGAAAGAGAGATCTGGAGAGAAGGTCTGCATGGTTAGCAAGTTTGACTGAAGCAGTGTTACAACTGAGGGTTAAAGGCAAAGCCTTCTAAGGCAAGTGTAAAGGACTTTCAAGATTGGCCTAAATGAACATTTTGCATAGTAAAAAAAAAAAAGTAGTCAAAACATAAAAGGAACCTAGACCTAACAGGAAAGCAGAGTTAAGTAGCAATCCCTAACATTAGCTTCTCAGTGCAAACAACATCTCTCTTTTGCATGTAAAATCATTTCTTAGTGACCTTGGGAAAGTGTAAGTTTGCTGCCTAGACATCCTTGTCAGAGTCAGATACATTTTAAGGGAGAGAGAAAAGCTTCCTTGACCTTTTTGTGAGACAGGACTGAATTTTTGCCTAAGGTAGGAATTATTTGACCTGACTGGGACATAAAAGATTGCAGAATACTCAGAACCACAAAATTTCATTAGTTATTAACATTGTTTCCATGTGTTTTTACATGACTGATACAAGAATGATTCTGTTTAGATACTGATCCTAAGTAAGATATTGATGGCCTGGATGGTATTTCAGAGATCCTGGGTGATCCTTGATAGAAGCCATTTTCCATTTTTCTGACTCCTTCTCTATTTCTTTGCCTTATTTATACTTATTTTACTCTGTTTGGATTTTTATTTTAAATTTCTTATCACCCACAATAAGGTGAAAGGCCTTGGAAGGCAGAGACTGGGAAACTGGCTTTGTGGAATACACCCAACCTGGAATGTTATGTTCCCTCTGTTCCTTCCATAAATGTTTATTGAGTGACTGAGAGGCAAGTTCTAGACACAGAGACTTTGTGTACCCCTGCAGCTACCACGGTCACTGTGTTTTTCTTCTTTTTATGTTGCTTTTAAGAGCCTTCTAATCACTTGTTTGGATTACATCTCAGCCTTTTGGGATATTTGATGGAGACCACCTCCCCAAACTCCAAAGTTTTGCCCCAGGTTGGCAATGACCCTGAAGGAGAATTTAAACACAGAGAAGATGCCTCTATTCATTCCCTGCTGAGTGCTAACATGGAGTCTTTCCTGCCTGAGCTGGACTCTCAGCTCCAGGTGATAGAGCTCAGAGGCAGTCAGCCTATTTCTTTAGAAGAAGCACAGTTTTCCTGACACTGAGGCAATCCTTCAATGCTGGAAACAATGGACGCAACCTGTCATACCCACATACACTAGTGAAGGCATGGTGCTCTCCTGAGCTCTTCTGCTCCTCTAGTGAAGAATGAAGACCCCAGGGGCCAGTAGTGTGGGATTTCAAACAGATCTCCCATTTACAGAAAGATTTATATGTGCCGATGAGAAGCCAGAGTGTCTGTTTGTGTGTACGACAGCACTGAGGAGAGAGGAGATTAGGCTCAGGCTATGCCAACTACTTCATTACTTAGAGGTAACAAGGGCCATTGGGAGAGGATGTGGACAAGGTGTGCTCGGTTCTCCATTTAATACTCTTTTACGCAGTGTTCTAGGATGAAATGCTCTCCTTGGCTTCTCCAGGTTGTCTCCCTGTGCATAATCTATGAAGTTATCACCTAATTAAAAAAAATGAAGAATGTTTGTTCTTTAGGCGTCTCTGTCCTAAAATCACCAGAGTATTGACATTAGCAGGAAAGGATAATGGGAAGGGTGAGGGGAAAGAATGGCTCAGAAACGGATTGTAGAAATGGTTTCTCAGGCTCACCCAGTATGGACATGGTAGGTTAAGGATCTTTCCTGGTTGATGAACTCCATTCTTTCTCATACAGCATGGGGCAGCTCAAAACCCCGCCACTTGCTCTCCTCTGGAATTTTGTTCATGAAGCACAGCCCATATCCCAGCATGGATGTTAATGTCAGAACTGTGATTTCCTCATCAAGAGCCAGTGTTAGCTGTGAACAAAACCCTCTGTGTCCTCACTTACCCAGAAGTCCTGTCTTCCAGCCTTACCACACACAACCTTGCGGTTCTTTACCCCTCACACCTGTTTCTTTCTCCCTTGTATAGTGCTTCACACAGGTTGAGTTCACTGTATCTTTTGTCCATTTAACAAATGTTTTTATTGAGTGTCTATTTTGTAAACATCATTGTGCTGGGTGGTGATGGTGTAAAACTAACAGAATACATTCCTTGCTCTCAAGTTGCCCCTGGGAAAACAGACACCTTAAGCAAATACTTCACACATTATCCTAGTCTGTTCTGTGCCAAGTTGCTATGGGAACACACAAAAGAGGCACTTAACCCAGTCTTGGGTAGAGATGGGCAGGGCAGGATTCAGGAAGAAGTGGTGCTTGGGCGGTCAGAGATGGTAAAGCATTAAACTGGGAATTTGTGAGAGGAAGTGAAGGAGGAAGGAAGCCAGGGGAGGTTCCTGGAAGCTTCCTCAAAGGCTTAGAATGGAAGAACACCAGTGCCAGGCTGGGGAATTGCAGGTTGTTCAGTATGGCTAGGAATTAGTGTGAGACTGGAAAAATAGACAGGCCAGTGATGGAGGAGCATCTTGAGTGGTGTCAAGGAGTCTTAGCTTTCTCCTGAGGGCCATGGGGACTGCTTAAGGGTACAAGTGGGAGGAGTGGGTCTCATTTGCATTTTATGAAGGTCTTTCTAATCACAGCCTGAGGAATAGATTAGAACAGAAGAGAGACTAGCTATGCGGACCCTTTAGTGACCTAGAGAAGGCTGGATCATGAGAAAGGTGTGGTGTGTGGAAGCAATAAAAGCTAGAGATGTCCCCTGGGTTCCGAGATGATGGCATGCCGCCAACCACCTAGCCAGCCAAGTGGTGTAACATGCAATTATCAGTTAAATTTTGATTGTTCATTTCCTCTTGTTATTTTATTCTATTTATTCTATTTATCTTTCTTTTATATGAGAAAATATCATTAACAGCTGTTGGCAGTGGCCTCTTTTGCTTTTCCTTTCTTTCTTTTTTTGTTAAATTGGAAACCAGTAATAGCACATACAGATGACGCAAATTCACACAAAAAGTTTCAAAACACTAATATTATTATTTTTTCCAAAGGGAAGAAAAAATTCTGCCATATGCAGAAACTTTCCAATTAGGTTAATGTACCTTAAACTGTATTAGTAATTAAGTGCTTTGGGTATTAAAATGCCTAATCTAGCTTCAGGCTATTTTTGATAAATCCTTTGACATTTTGCCAACTGAGTGGGAGAGACAGAGCTGAGGCGCCCTCGCCTTGGGATTAGGGACTTTTTACTCTCTTACCCATCATGGGCGGCTTACTGTATGACCTTGGTAGTTTTGTCTTCAGCTCTGAAACTCGAGTTGTCCTATCTGTAAAATGGCAGAAATGACAAAGCAGCAATCATGATTATGTAACTGTTTCACCTTACACAATTATTTGGGGTTTTTTTGGGAGGGATTTGGGGAGGGAGTTGGAGTGTATTTAATTCTGTGTGTATCATAGAAGGAACCACTTACCTCCTGACCCAACTCCTGCCCCTGCCCCGACCCTTACCCCAGACTTTCTTGAGTTTTCCACTCCACTTTTCTCCATGGCTAGATATCTGTTTTTAGGCTATATCATTTCTAAATAGGGCTGGGAGGAAGCAGAAAGAGTTGGCGCCAGCTGCATTTCCCCCATTTGTAAGAAGTAAAGCATAGTCTCCAAGGCAGGGGCTTGATTGTAGTGCAGAGTGATGGCATCCCATGCACAGAATGAGGAAAGCATCATGGAGTTCTTCCTGCCTCCACAGTAGAAGAGCAAGGGGCAGAGGCTGAGTGTGTCATAGAGAATAAGGTGTCAAGCAAGATGGGGGAATGAGCTACTTTTGAGACCTGGATTATCAAAGACGAATCTAGAACTAGAATTGAGTTATCTTTCACTTGGGGATTTGCTTTTTCAACGGGAGCATTTTGTTTGTTTGGTTTTGGTGCTGAGAATTGAATGTAGGGCCTAATGCAAGCTAGCCAAGGGCTCTACCAGTAAGCTGTATTCCCAGCCACAATATATTGTTTTGTTTTTTTTTTGAAACATAGTCTTCCATTTATTTCTCTGGTTTGCATTCATGAAAATCTGATCCCCTCTATAGATATAAGGAAATTTCATTCTCTATCTAGTTCGAGGATTTGACTCTGAACAGAAATTCACACTTAACAGGAGAAGAAAGGACATTGTACTTGAAAAAGTAGAAGTCATGCCAATGTTTGATGAAGCCTATCTGTCTCTGACACTTTTGACTTATTTACTACCAGACAGTATAAAGAGAGAAGTTCAGGAAACCAGAATCAAACTGTATGCTGAGTGCTGTCCCTGGAAGGGTACTGGCCCAGGGTATTGGGGCTCAAGACTCAGAGCTGGTCAGTTGTGCAAGCAATCCCAGTTTTCGTGTTGGGTGGTCTATTCAATGTTCCCATGAAGAAAGCTACAAAGATCTTGCCTCTTCCTATAACAAATTACCAGGTAACTATTATATCTCCATCAAATTTCAGTCAGGTCTCAGTTTCCCCTTGCAGATGACTGACCAAACTCATTCCTTAGTCTATATAACTCTTTAAGCCTTTTATGATAGTAGAGGGGAAATGTCCCTTGGTATTTCTTTAAAAAAAATAACCTGAAAACATGTAGAATTGCATGTAGAAAAACAGAATAGCTCTAGGGCTGACCCATCTCTTCCTTCTGACAAATTTGTACTGAGCTTTCTAAGGGAGACTCTCCAACTCTCTTTCCCTGTGCTTATTCTGTTATGCAAGCTTCTATAGTCACTAAGATCCAAAAAGGAAAGAGAAAAAATGCCTTTTAAAATGTCATCTTCCTTAGGAAGACTGTCACTTCCTCTTTTCTCCAATGACTTGTTTCTCTGGAGAGACACTGGTATATGTTTACAAGTATCTCAGTCTGGACCAGGATCCTAGTTAGAACTATGCAAGGGAACGAGCACATGGGCTGCAGGCAGAGCTGGGTGAGGAGAAGCAGACTCCTGAACTGACCTAAGTGAACTAACAACTCAATTTCAGGGACACAGGGGAATTCCCAGGCAGGCTCTTGACTACAGAGCAGGGCCTTGACTGTGTATTTTTGCATGCATTTGTGCCACTACCAATATGTCTGTTTGAAATGTAATAATCCAGCTCCTTTGCTCGACCAAGTATATCCAGGAGAAGAAAAGCAAGTTCACCCACAATTAGGACACATTCATGAATAACATGGTGAGAGAAATTAAGGTCAATAAGTACCAAATCTATTTTCTATCTACCCCTTGCTCCAGTGACTCAAGCCATGTAGCTCTTAGTTTGAAAACCCATCAGAGAAACTTTGATATCACATGAAGTTTTCATATTATTTTTGTCCAGAGAATTATCAGTAATAGCAACACTTTAAAGCCCTTTGGCAACATGGTGACCAAAGTTGTCTAAAGAGAAATGTGTTGGTTCAATCACCCTTTGACTCCTTCCTGGGGAGACATATAGATCATCTCAGAACGAGAATTCTAAAGACACTCACACTGTGAGTGGAGAGGAATGCTAAATAGTCCCTGGACCTTCACCCTTTCTACATTAGGACCAATGAGGGAGGGCAGATGGAGGTACTACAGAGAGCAGAGAGGGAGATAGACATTTGCTATGGGATGAATTACACTGAGACACCTTGAGGACATGACTTGATTTCTTTGGAGAGCTTTCCCTCTAAGGGACTTAACCACAGCAGTTTCAAAAATCTTCTGGGGTCTGAGAAAGCAGCCACTCCGACTTGGTGTTTCAAGGCAGAGTGGATTCAATCAATTCTTTCCTTTCCAGCAGTTTTAAACTTTCTTTCAAACTCTTAGGCCATGTTAACAGAATCATGGTGATAACCTAGTCTGCACTCAACCAATGTCCTGCAACACATTTACAACCGAAGTCAGGGGAACCTTCCTTGATCTGATACATACCCACTTGACCGAGGACCTATACAAAAAATCTTACCCTTGTCTATGTTCAGAGTCAAACCAGGGAGCTCAGTTTACATTTGCTACATTCTGTTACAGTGGCTCAGTCCTTTTGAACAAGGGGTATCATCCAGGAAGCCCTAATTTACCATATGCAGTGGTACTCTGAAGCGAATTTGGCTCCACGAACCATTACATCCTTTGTCACCCCTGTCAGTTCATCTATGGACCCAACAAGAACCTGACGATCTCTGATCCCTTTTTGGCACAGCCTGCTCAGATGGTCCAGATTCTGGTTGGAGCAGGAAGCCTTAGCCATGACTTGAAAAGCTGTTAAGAGAAACACTTTGAGAAGAGAACATGAAAGCATTCTCTAGGGGCAGGTCACATAGGGTGCTTTCCCTGGTAGCTGTGGCTCCCCCTGCCGCCTGGCTAGTAGTGAGAGAGGACAGCTCAGGAAACAGCAACTCAAGGAGCCGATTAGCTCCAGAGGACAGGAGTCCTAAATCGTCAGTCTGAGACAAAGACAATGAACAGTTCATACAGGCCTGCGGTGCCTGCTTGGTGTGTGTCTGTGGGGGGTGGGGGAGGCGTGGTATAAGCTAGAGCTTGTGTTTTTACAATGATGCCACCAAACTATTGGTTAAAACTCAAACCGACTTGCAGCAACAGGATTTGTATCCACACAGGAGTGGCACCCTAGAGGTCTGTGCTTTTTCAGTTCTTTGCCTATTTCAGGGCACGTTGCTCTCAGTGTCTTCTAACATCATTCCCACACGCTTAACCCAGGGGAAAGTTGTATAATCTGTGCTTTACGCTTCAGCTCTGAACATGGGGATTTATGTATGAAAAATATAGAGACCTATGACAATGCCAGGCAGTAGTCTTGCTCCTTTGAATCCCACCAATGCCATATTCTGTTAAAAACCTTCTGTTCTTCCATCATGAGTATATATTGGAATCACTAGAAGAATTTTTAAAACTACTGATTCTTGTGGCCGATTGCTGGGGATTTAATTATTATGGGCTGTGGCTTGAGAGTTATCGCCTACAGCCAAGCTGAAGACCATCGTTCAAGGTCTCTTCACTTTCCATCAATATCCAATGTCTCCAGAGAATGAATCAACCCGGATGGAGGGAGAAGCCTACTGCAGTGTCAGAGCAGCTCGGCGTGTATGTGTGTGTGTGTGTGTGTGGGGGGGGGGGTCACAGGGAAATATCTCACTGTTTGTGTGTCATTCTGAGACACCTGAGTCAGTCAGAGTGGTTTAGTCTCTTGGGTTCTACCGGGACTTGCCAGCTCATGGTTTTTTATTGAACAAGATCTCCATTTGATCTAGACAGATTCCATTTGGGAACCTCTCTCTCTTTTCCTCTCCTCTCCTCTCCTCTCCTCTCCTCTCCTCTCCTCTCCTCTCCTCTCCTCTCCCCTCCCCTCCCCTCCTCTCCCCTCCTCTCCCCTCCTCTCCTCTCCTCTCCTCTCCTCTCCTCTCCTCTCCTCTCCTCTCCTCTCCTCTCCTCTCCTTTCTTCTTCTTCTTCTTCTTCTTCTTCTTCTTCTTCTTCTTCTTCTTCTTCTTCTTCTTCTCTCTCTCTCTCTCTCTCTCTCTCTCTCTCTCTCTCTCTCTCTTTCTCCTTCTCTCTCTCTCTCTCTTCCTCCTCCCGTTCCTCCATTTCCTCCTTTTTGCTATGGCTTCTTAGATTCAGTATGCTATAAACAGTTCCTTGGATATATCTTTGGGGGTACCCAGGCTTTTATCTCAAGAATCCTTTCAGATCAAAATCTCCCTAAACTTAAGGGTTTTTCTTTTCTTTTTCTTTTTCTTTGTTTAGTTGTTAGCTTTAGTTTGAGTTTCTAATGTCTGTCTCAACTCACAAGCACCCTCTTCACAAGTGCTGACAGACTACAGTGGGCCTCTTATACAGTCTCCTTATAGGGCTGGCGCAAAAGTCCTGTCAGAGCAGGCTCTTGGTCTCCTGTTGGGACAGGATCAACCTTCTGACAGAGCATCTTTGGTCCATCACAGCTGTGGGAGCAAATTTAGAGGATGATTGTTATTTACTACGGGCTCAGAAGGAAAACCAATCTTCCATCAGAACCCAGTCATTAAGGTTAGTGGTGACCCCTAAGAAGAATGGAACACTGGCACTGTGACCAGGTCTCCCCCTAAACACAATGCAAATGGGGTCAACTGAAATGCCGGAGACAGGACTGGCTTTGCAGGGAAGGGATGGAGCGGAGGGAGTGCTTTAGGGAAGGGATGGATCTCTATGGGAACTGCACCTCTTTCTGTCTCCCTCACGCACCCCACTTCAAAACGCATAGTGAGGCAGGAGTTTTAAAAGATTCATATTGAGACAGAAACACTACAGAATCCCCACTGCTCTCTTCACATTTTTTTTAAGTCTTATTTTCTTTCTGGAGGCGCAGAGTCCTCTTTACGATGCTTTTGTGTCTATAAATTGTCTAGGAGAAGCCACTGAAACCTAATCCCTAAACGTGCAAGGCCCCTGGATTGGTGGGGAGGGGCGGGGTGAGGGAGAGACACAAATTGCAAAGAGAAGAATAATCAGATACAGGGGGACTTTGATCTTCTGGAGACCTCAGCTAATAGATGTTAAGTGCAGTTCAGTGGAAGTAATAACCCATGAAGAAAACAAAATCTGCAAAATGATAAAATGCTGCAGTCTACTGATCAAGGAAGACATCCGAAAATTACCATGAAAGCATCCTTAGCCTGGCGGACCCAAGGTGAAAAAAGGTTTCCTTCTGCCAACCAGCAGCCAGACATTCCAGGCAGACTGAGCGGAACCCGAATGCAGAAGCATGCAGGGCACCATCAGTGGCCTGGACTTCCTCATGTCTTCTCCTGACGCCACAGTGAATCATCATGTGCTCTGTGGAGGCATTTCAGAAGACATCGTTTCTAGGAGTAGGTCAAATTTCCTCCAGTACTGATTTTTATTTTCACGGCAACACAACATATTAAAGACAAATAAGATATCTTTCAAGACATTGAAATCTCACCAAGCAAACTCTTCAGGAAGACACTGGGGATTTATGAACACTTAAATACAATTGAAAAAATAAGGGGTAACCCCTTAATGCTAGCTCATTTAAGTATCTGTTTATTGAATAATGAGTATGTTATGCATCTTGGGCTGAATTAAATCTGCAGAAGTAATGAATTCTTTCGTATTAAAAGAAAAACGGCTGGGCGGTGGTGGTACGCGCCTTTAATCCCAGCACTTGCGGGGCAGAGGCAGGCAGATTTCTGAGTTCGAGGCCAGCCTCGTCTACAGAGTGAGTTCCAGGATAGCCACGGCTATACAGAGAAACCCTGTCTCGGAAAAAACAAAAACAAAAACAAAAACAAAAACAAACACACACACAAAAAAAAAAACCAAAAAAAAGATAGAAAAAAAAGAAAAATGTAAAGATTGAACCCACTAGATAATTTTATTATTATTAGAATTAAACAAACAGATAAACACAACCCCCCCCCCAAATGTGAGTTTTAAAAGTCAAGAAACTAGGAGAAAAGTAGCATCCGGTTTCAAAGCATAGCCTCTTTAGACTTCTTGTAACGGCTAATTAAACATATGGCACATATTATCTGAACCACAAATTAATTTGTTTGGCCAGAGTGGGTACAAACAAATGAAAACGAAGGGAAGCTGCACAATTTTAACTCGAGCAGGATGTGGCCAGCTCTGACGGCCACTGGCATTTGGTTCCTGTCTGAGCGGCTCACACCGGAACTCTTACAAGTAGCATCAGGCCTATAGGAGTCTCCTTTTCAAGCAGGAAAGTGTACTTGGCAAAATTCGAGTAATAGCACAGATGAGGGTAGTTGATGGCCTAAAGGACAGAAAGGAAAAATAACAGAAATGAAAAAAAAAAAAAACAAGTGGAGAAAGGATGAGAGGGAAGAGGGTGGAAGGGGGGAGGAGATGGGCAGAGAAGACAGCAAGGACCCAAGTCCTTGACTAATCCCAAGGCATTGAAACCTTCTGGACAACCCAGTGCTGGGTGTCTACATCTCTCTTTACTACAATGTTGACTCTTCGTAGTTGTGTCTACGGGAAGACTAGCCCTTTAAAAGAAGTATTTTACTCATAAGGGAAACTGAGCAACTACATGATATTAAAAAGAGTCATTGGAAAAAAATAAAAGCTTGGAGCCTTCAATCGATTGTTGGAGATTTTATGTAACATGTGTGCTTATTTTTCAAACAAATGGAATCCTTGTCTGAAAGTCCTGTGGGCACAGGCGTGGTGCCCAGAATAAAGTAACCAAGTGAGCGGTTAGGATGAGGCTCGGCTCTGGGTTAGCAGTCCATCCCTCAGTGTGTCCTGCTGCCTGTGTATGAGAGGCAACCCTTCTTATCTGTTAAGTGCATAGAACAATGTAGTCCGAGCACGCTGAGTGGATTAACTAATGATTGTGAACCACTTTGGAAATAGAAAATTCCCCATGTGCATGCAGAATTAATAATGATTAGATAACACTGTCCTAAATTTCACTTTTGATTCAAACAAACCTTTTTTTTTTTTCCGATGGCGAAAGTTATGCTATTAAACAAAAGACTTTATTTTAACTAGAGGTTTTCACGGTATTTTCATTTGAGTTGAATTTCTGTTCTTCAGATCCATATTTCTGCCAATTTCTATCTCTTGTGCTTTCTCTGGCACAACCAAAAGAACAAAGTTAATAACAGAGAAAGGACAAGCTTTAAGAGTGCTGCATTTATCGTCAGCTGTAATTCTGCTATTAAATGGTCTTGGCATTTGTGAAATTCTTCTCAATCTTACTTTTTTTTTTCCTCAGAGGGGGAGAAAAGCCACTGAAAACATGGAGTTTAATCCAAAAATAACCCTTCGCCACATTCTATGTTCTAAGACTTTTCTCTTGGCAATCAGACTGTGTGACCTCGTGTCTCCATAGGACAATCTGCAAGATAAACACCCTGCCTTTGTATCTCCCAACCATTTTAGAAGGAACACATACACATGTCCTTGTATGTGTGTGTGTGTGTGTGTGTGTGCACATGCACGCGTGCACACACGTTCACACACATGAATGTGTGCATGTGTGTATGTGTGTATATGTGTGAGTGTGTGTGTTCATGTACCTATGACACACAGAGCATCTGCATGGATTTTTTTTTCCGCTTTGATTTCTGCCTGTGGAACAGATTGAAGATTTTACTCCACTGTGATCTTCAGAACTTCCACTCTGTTGATTCGCCTGCCAAGCGCAGTGACCAGTGCGGCCGCTCCCGATGGTGGGGAGCATATGGTACTGCTGTGAATAGTTTTGCTCTCACTGCTGTGAAATCCCACGCCTTCCTACAGAATGTGTTTGGAGGAGCAAATGGTAAGTGTCTCTCTCTGCCGCAGCATCCCTTCCCTGCCTGCAGAACCCAGTCGGTTCAACTGCAGAAGGAAGGGAACCCTGCAAACTCCGAGGCCCTGGTTAGTGCTCAGTTTGGGGGCCAATGGTACACATTAACTGTTTCCCTTGTCCACTGACTCATCCTGAATTTCCAAGATCAATTATCCTGAACTAGCCATCCCTCATTTATGTTTGACTTATCCTCCTTCCTCTGCCTCTTCCTCTCTCTAAAAAGGAAAATCTCAGAGCAGGACAGGATCTCTAGATGAAGCTAGGAGGCTGGACTTGCCATTGGAAATACGAAGCTCTCCTTAGCCTTGCAACCTCGGCAGAATTTATGTTGAGCCTCTTCTGTGAAACAGTGATTCCAGGTCCTTCGCATCCTTCCCAGTTCCAAGATGCTGTGTGTGGACACGTGGCATCCAAGTCTGCTTCACCCCCAAAGCATCTCTCTGAGAAGGTCTCTCGCTACACATTCAAAGCTAATTGCTGTCTTTCGTTTCATAAAGCATCTCTAGAGACTAACTTGGTCACTTGTCCCTGAGTTTGTGCCTGCCCTGGCTGGAGTGCTTCTGGGCATCCTTGTACATAATCGTGCCCTTCTCTTCAGAATTGGGTGAAAGAGAACAACACTTTAGTCTTCAGCTGTAGTAACTTTTCTTATTTATACAGACTCTTCTTTATGTCACTCTGAAGCTTTGACCCTTAAGACATCCATCCTAATGTCCTTAGAGCCACTCACGTGCCCCCTTTGGCCTCTCCCAGTCACTGATTGATCTCCTGTTCTGCCATCACAGATCATGGGCTAGATGGGCTGCTGAGATGGAGCCCTTTGGAAGTTTGGCTGTGAGTCCCTGTGAGCCATATTTAGGGCTTCTCCAGCAGAGGGGTATGAGAGCAGACGGGCCTCTTGTGCTGAAGAGGGCTGTGCAAACTTCGGTCCTCGGCATGCATCAGTGAGAGGATGAGGATTTGCCTGATGGGAGGCTTCAAGAGCACAGGCACTTGTACGTCTCCTTATCTTCGGTCTCAATGATGCTGTTTATGAGCAAGCTATTTAAATGGGAGAAGAAGCATACAGAGAAGGAGAAATCGCAGGTTGGAGTGATTATGTTGAGCAGGAGAGGCCTGAACACAAGTCCAGTGGGAAAGAAGGAAGGGGATCGAATTAAGAATGATTAATGGCAGATCCCCAGTGGCTTCCCTGCATCTGAAGGAGAGAACAAGCTGAGTAAGAAGCACTTGATATTGAAAAAGAGCATGCGTGCGAAGGAAAATGTATCATTCTGCAGATGTTTGCAGCTTCTGAGGAAGGGGAAGAAACGCTGTGGAAAGGAGAAGCTGTACGACTTGTGCCCAAGGCACCCTAGAGGCCTCAGCATCTTCCCTGGCCTTTCAGAGAAACCGCTCCAGGTCCGTTTTGCTGGGACCTTTCTAATGGATGACTATTGCCTTAGTATGCAATGAGGTTCCAGAGCTCTAGTTACCAGCTTGTGGCAAAACTAAGTTAAGGGGCCGCACTAGCTCCCTTTTGGTTGCACAATAACATTATGTGGCCAAAAGTAACTTAGAGGAGAACAGTTTCTTTGGCTTACAGATGGAGATGGGTAGATTCCATCGTGGTGGTCCTGACCTGCCCATCGTCAGGGAAAGCACAGCCTCATGAGCTCAAGTGGCTGCTGGTAAGTTCATCTGCACCCAGGAAGCAAATAAAGAGGACAGGAATCCAGGTCCTGTTACAAAACCTAAAGCCTAGCCCTCCCTCGGTGGCATACTTCCTTTAACAAGCCCTAACTCCTAAAGGTTCCACAACCTTCTCCAAGAGTGCCACCACCTGGGCACTAAGTGCAAAGGCATGAGCCTGTGGGGGACATTTTCCATTCAAGTCACCATGAGGGCCAAGGCAGCTCTCCTTGTAAACATGCCCATGAAAGTCTTGTAAAGTGTGTGTGTGTGTGGGGGGGTGTATGGGAGGCTAGAAGTAGATATCACGATTTCTAGACTATTTTCCACCTTGTACATTGAAGCAGAGTCTCTCATTTGAACCCAGAGTGTGAGAACTCAGCTTGCCATGGGGAACTCCACTTTCTGCCTGGCAGTGATGGGGAATTCTAGGAAGCCTGCCACGCTCACATGGCACTGACTCCAGTCTTCACACTCGTACCCAATGGAGCTGCTCCACCAACCCCATGCTCACTTGCGTATGATCCTTTTCCACTTCCTCCTCTCCAGAGTGGATAAACCTCATAAGCAATTTTGTCCTGCTCAGTGAGCAGAAGATAATACACTGAGTGTTTCATATATGTCGAATGCTATCCTTTACCTCTTTCATACGTGAGAAATCCGAATAGCGAAGATATAATCGACCCACAGTCCAGGAGTTACTAGGCAAAGAGCTTAGATTCAAAATAGTGTCTTCTGTCATCAGACTGCAGGCCTAGGAAGAGAAACAATTCTGTAGGGTTTGTGACCATATCCTAATGCTTTGGCATAGTGAGAACTCAAGCATATTGGTTAAACGGTTGAATACAGAGAGACTAAGGCTTTATTATCAATATGATGCTAGGTCCTGAGTGAAGAACTGTTCGCCAAAATCAAGGGAAACACTAGACAAGGATAACTAAGAGATTGATTCAATCCCCATTCTCTCAGTACATGGCCATCATCTTTGTGCCAGGACCTAGTCTGTGGTGTTGTTCTTTTTTTATGGCAAGGGAAATGCCGGTTGTGTGACTTGTGTTGGTCACCTCTTGTGTCCACTCCAGTTGGACTCTAACTTTCCTTGACAAAACTCTGCCTCCTCCCAGCGAGCCTGGCACCATCCAGAAACCAGTTTGGTTGTCATGCAAGTAGCTTAAGCCTCCTCTCCTGTCAGTCATGAGCTTTCAGGACCCACTGGGTATAATGGCTTCATTCTGGGGAGAGTGTGGAGGTTGCGTATGAGGTAGGGTGCAAATTGCAGGCATTTTATTGTTTCCTCCCCTTTCACTCTGAAAACTTTCCAGAAGGAGAGATCTATTTGAATAGTTTTCACAATCCATCTTAAGGTCAGCTCTAATACAGTTGGGACCTGGCAACAGTCTGATTTCAGCATCATTACACAGCTGCCAAACCATGCTAGATGCCCACCTTCCCCTCAGGAGTGCGACTCCGGCTGCCTGCACAGCTGCCCTGCAGCCCCCTGGGCCAACCCAGTCTCCCAATTTCTGGCAATGTGGTCAGTGCCAAATAGGAAATCTGTCCTGTGAATGGATGGAAATGGAAGGCTATAGGAGTGGGAATCTTGTTTTTTGGTAAATTTCAAGGTTGGGCATCCATTGAGTCCCACTGTAAATACTCATATGACCTTCCATTTCTCTTCATTTTAGTAATCTGCTTAGTGCTTTGGCAACAGAGACTCAGACTCGCATAGTGTCTGGCCCAAATCAGATATTCAATGAATGTATGCCCAATGACTTAAACATAAAGCACAAAGGAGAAATAAAGACTCAAGGAACCTTTGTTCTAGTGTCTCTAATTTTATAATTAGCATGATAAGAACATGGAAAATCCCCCTTCTTTGAAAGTCTCCGTTGTAAAATAAGATTAAATAAGATGAGTATTTATTTTTTTCCTGTTTGTTAAGAAATTAAATTAAATTAGGTTTCAAAACTTAATTCTGTAGTAGAAATAAAATACCCCACACCAGAATGAAAGGACCAGAGGTAGTTTTTTCCTCTGATTGCCCTTGACTAGCTAGGAACATTCAGAGAAGGATGTATCTAAGTCAGCATAGAGGCTTCAAGAGAATGAGAGGGTGAGAGGGAACACCTGGGGCAGAACACCACCAGCCATGGCCAGTTGAGGCTGGCAGAATCCCAGTGAAGTCAGCATTTAAAAGCTAAAAAAATCATTGTTTCAAGCCACCTACGTTTTGAGAATGTTGTCATGCGGCAGTTCTGTACCAATGTCTAACTGATACAGTATATGATTACACCAGAAAGCAGGAAGGATAGATTATTTGTTTTGAAATTGAAGTCAGTAAGCTACATTTTAAAATATATTTACTCTCCTATATTTAATGAAACTTAATAACATATTTTGGTAAAGTTTCAGTAAATGAGAGAGAGAGAGAGGGGAGAGAGAGAGAGAGAGAGAGAGAGAGAGAGAGAGAGAGAGTAAAAATTGGCTCCAATTATCTTCCTGGTTCAAAATGGTGGTTTTAATTGTGTCAGAAACAATTTGGTAAGGGAGGAACATTTGAGACTGTCATTAACTCTGAGCATTCTGATTTTGATTTTAGATTTGGAAGGTTTTATTAGAGAGGGCCTTAATATGTGGAGGCCCAAATTTGATTGCATAGTAAGTCTGCATTTTTTAACAATATATTCCACTTGTAAACCCCCTCTCCTGCCCAATAACTTTATTCAGATTAATAAAGTTATAAAACACAGTGCGAACGGTAGACACTCATGAATAAAAGAGCACCTGCTCACAAAGGCTGCTGGGTCGCTTAGAAGGAGGGAGCCTGGAAGAATCCAATCGCCCGTGGTTTATCTTAAGCACTTAAGTACCTCTGTGAGTACACCAGGCTTAGGACAGAAGCTTTCTTCTTCTGGGCATTAGGACTGAAAGTAGCTGGTAGCTTTCAGCCTAGCAGGTAAGAGGACATGGGGGCTGCTTGGTTAGCAGGAGACTAGTAAAAGTTCTCACCACTTAACATTCATGAGAAATGTACTCCCCCCCCCGGAAGAATGTGTCACCCCCCAGTACCTGTTGGACACCACCTCCATGTCTCCCTCTTCCCGTGGACCATTAGTACCTCAAAGACAGGACACTTGCCTTGTCATCCTTTCTTTGGATCCTCCACACCCACCAAGATACCTTCGTGCAATGACTCTTCCATATTATGAAACGAATGAGTCATGGCATCATCCTGACTCCTAAGTGAGGACTCCTAGAATCAGCAGGGTAAACTAATTTTTGAGAATCACCCATCCGGACATAGCTGAGAGTTAAACAACAACCCAGTGGTGGGAGTCTGCAGTCAACCTTCTTGTATCACATTTGAGTCAGGATTTTGTGGCATTAAAGCAAAAGCTCACGTAAAGAATATAGCATGGTGGCAGACTCCAAATAAATGCTCCTTGCCTTCTTTATATCTACTTCTGATGCCGTGAAATCTCATTCCTGGAGGGTCATCTCCTGAATGTAGTTCTAATACAATGTTCACCAAGAGATAATGGAGAGGAAAGCAAATATTCCAATAGAATAAAGGTTAACTTACAGTATTGAAATTAATCATATTATTATAAATTCATTGGTAACAATGCATAGGAGTAGTTTAAATACCTCGGAAATCCAGTAGTGACATTGCATTTATTTATTTGAAAGAGATCACATGGTCTTTTAATATATTTGTATATTTGCAGATTATCAACATGGTGTTTTCTTTTTTTGGGGGGGGGTTCGAGACAGGGTTTCTCTGTGTAGCCCTGGCTGTCCTGGAACTCATTCTGTAGACCAGGCTGGCCTCGAACTCAGAAATCCACCTGCCTCTACCTCCCAAGTGCTGGGATTACAGGCGTGCGCCACCACCGCCCGGCAACATGGTGTTTTCAAAATGGAAACAGACATTCAAAGCTACTGGAAATAAACATACATGGTAGTTTTCTTCAGGAGACCAGGCTAATGTTTTCCATTTTTCTAGTTTTCTGAAAATGAACAAGGGCCACCTGCATTTATTGAAGATTTCACAATGGCCTCCATGTTTCCATCTCTGTTTCTGCACCTGTTGTAGCAGACAGACTTCAGTTACTAATTGGCTTCAGCCTTATCAATGGTTCTCTACATTTGTCATTAGTATCTATAGTTCTAGATTGTAATTAGTTATTTCATATCAGTCTCACCTGCTACTTGAGTCTAAACTTACTACATGCATTATCCGCTCCAGCATCTCCCTAGCTCTTGACGAGTGCAGTCTGTTGTGAGTTCATAAATCTTTGCTAAGTGAATGATGTTCTCACTACAGAATTAAGAACCATGATCTCCAAGGAAATAAGGGAGAAAATGCATATATTTACGTCTGTGTGTGGTAACTGAGTCAGAGCTTCCAAATACTCTGTGACATGTTTTCATGTCTTATTTCAATTTTGCACATGTACAAATTAGAAAATAAAATTTAAAATGTAGTGAGCTGTTTTTCCTCCCACATTGCCTTTTCTGAATAACGATGAATAGTTCTCAATATGTGTGTTGGTCTAACACAAAATCTGTAAAATTTCTGAATACAAGGGAAATGTATGGAAACCACACCAGAACTAATTAAGTTTGCTTTCTTAAAATTAGGATGCAAAATATTTAGTTTCTTGAGAAGAACAACTGATACAATTAGTCCTCATTCCTTGCCTACTCTTTTACTAAACAAATCAGCTAAGAAAAGGCAGGAAACACTGGAGTTCAGAGCCTCCCCGTCAGGGTTCCAAGTTTCATATGTTAAACAAAGACAGACCAACCTTAAACCTTTTGATAAATATGAGGCTTGTGGTAACTGCAGCATTCACTTCGGATTCCATTTCTCCAAGTTCCTGTCAGCCAGATGTCACTTGCAATGCAAACACTAGAAAAATATGAAATAATAATTTCATACATCATCTATGTGTGCATGAGCCGGTCAAACATTCAATACAAATTCAAACTGCTCCTACATACAGCAAATATCATCCAAATAATATTTAAAATGATTGAAAGGCTTTTGATTTGGAAGTGTATTCTCTTAAGCTAAGTGGTCCCCAAGACCATCTAGAAAATTCAATTGTTTCATTTTTAAAATGTTTTCTGCCCAAAATTATATCAAACCCTAATGTCTCAATAGAAATACATGGGATTGGATTGCTGACTGGGCGCCTGATGTCAAAGGAAAAATCTAATTTCACGATGGCATTTCCTCATACTGTCTCACCAAAATACAAAATTGATAAAATTTTAATGGATAATTTTCAGAAGCTGAATGTTAAGGTTGGAAGATCTCAAAGGAAACTCAGCGTTGTGGTGTAGGTGCAGCAGAGGAGAGAGCGGACTATAAATTCACGTATAAGGCTCTATATAAAAAGCATTCTTAAAAGGGCCTCCTTATCAAAAACAGAACTTCGACTCCTGGAACAGCCCCATGATCAAAATGTAAGCTTCTCGTGTGTGTGTGTGTGTGTGTGTGTGTGTGTGTGTGTGTTTCCATTCTGATTCTCTTTACTAGTCTTTTCCATTCCATATATAATAGAAATAGGAATCAGACTGCTGCTTGCCTCAACTATTAGAAATACATTAGTCCTGTGTCTAGTTTTATTTTTGACACTGGCTACTAGAGAGGGCCTTTGGACACCTGGCTTCAATTAAGAGATAAGAGAACAGTATCTGATTCTGCCCTGCCTTTTTGCATTAAGGTTCTAAGCAAACCCCGTTTTAAC